>CAEGAD010035053.1:0-75512 GCA_903067055.1 Poeciliopsis paucimaculata | reverse complement strand
TGCAGTTGGCTTCAAGGGTGGTTTTCCACAGCCTCATCGAGTTTGCAATGAAGGCTCTCAGAGTCCTGTTGATGTTATACATCTCTAAGCATTCAATGATCCAAATATGCGGCATTGAGTCATAGGCTTTCTTGTAATCAATCCAAGCCATATATATATATATATATAAGTGTTTAGTAGCCAGTATCTCTGGGTTATAAGTATGATGTTCATTTTAAAATCTTCTTTCAGTTTGTGGGTGGCGTATTAAAAATACCACATGATTTATGTCACCTTCGCTCCAGGAGAATCTTGGCTAAAACAAAAAGCAGCTAAATAAACCAACAGCAGCGCTAAGAGCCTGCGACAAACACAGCTTGACATTTCACTGGCAGCTGACAGGCGTTTGTTTTCAATTACCGACAGTCCGGCTCTTTTAAAACAACAATCAGCGGTTATCAGCTGAGAGAGGCGCTCTTGCTTGTTGAAGAGCAGTTGGGGGGCGAGGAAAAATAAATAAATAAAGAAATAAAAAATCAAATGATCTCAGCTGAGCGAGGTTTATGTGGTCCGTTGCTCGGGCGGAGGAAGCTGGACTGTCCCGGTTTGCTGCCGGGTGGCCGTGGAGCAACATGTCTGGTATGCTCTGCTCGTGTCTTGTGGGAGTGAAGCTCTGCAAATGGCCTCTGCTGCAGCTCTTTTCAACCCTCTTCGTTCCGCTTTGATCACTCGCAGCGATATCCTGCGCGTGCGTAAGCAAAGGCAGTCAAAAAGTACATACAGGAAGTGTTTCCTGTTCTATTGTTGTTTGCGGTAATTTCACGCATCCGTACAACGTCAGAGGGCAAAAAATATGATTCTTTTGCCACTTGGCCGTGGATCAAACTTTGATAATTTAGCGCGTGCGCCACAGCAAAGGTACAAATAACAGAAACCCCGTTGAAAAAAACTCCAAACAGTTCTTCTCTTTTGACGCTCTCTGTGTCGGCTAAGCTACTTGCTGACCCGTCGCCGTAGCAACTGACAACAGCTCCATGAGCGCATCAGCGTTGAACACCAATAAACATGCAAAGAACAAAACATTCAGCCTGTTTCGGTGTTAGTTTTCAGGTATGTCGTTATTAACAACACAGCGGCGGTAGATTAGCTCATTTAAACACCTGCTCTATTGATTATCCGTCAGAGAGTTGGTGTGTGGGTCGCCATTTTGTTTTTAAACTGAGTCGAAACGCACCGAATTTTGCAGCTCATCTAAGGTTGTCAAAGTCAAGCTAGCGTAGCTACTTCCCTCTCCCTCGCTGTTTCTGGTTTTAAATTAGAACTTTTTCCTGACTTTATCTAGCTGTCGTAGTGTTGACAATTAGTTGCAAAGCACCGTGTTCCTTTTTCTTTCATATCCCTCATGTCAGGATGTTGCTTGCTTGGTCACATTACATGGTGTCTATAGACAGTTGCTGGAATATGATGTTGTTTTGCCCGCACTAAGGTGAAAAAGTGACAGAAAAGAGAAAATTTATGCAATATAAATGTAAAACACGGCTTTGATATTAAGCTGTTTGTTGTGTTTGCCCAGATAACATCTTTCCAGTCAGTCTGCCAACATTTTGATTTCCTCTCTTTCGAATCTACATGGAGCGAAACAAAGAGAGATGTCAACAAAGAATCTCTCTTTCGGAAGATATTAAGCAAAATGGGCAAGAAAGCCAAGAAAATTAAAAAGATAGCTTTTGCTCTTGTTTTAAAGTGAGGATTTTTCTTTTATTTATTATTATATCTATTCCAGTTATTTTGCCTGTGTAATTCTGACCCCCATTTTATGTTATCACAGTGAACAAATATATAATTACAGTGATCACCGCTGTTAGATTAATGTCTGTATTTGCAAAATTGAATTATTGAACAGTGCGTCGTCTCAGTCGCGTGTTTTAGTTTTCCACCGTTGAATAGAAATTATGGTGGCCTTTGGTTGCCGACGGCAGCCTTTCGTCACCGTTTGCCTTCATTCTTTTGCTTTCAAAACCTGAATGACTCCATTTCCTGTTGCCTCTCAGCTGCTCTCTGTTAGTCATTGTCTCCATGTGTGTGACAACCGGCTGCTTGTCTCGCCACCTTGCCAGATTATTGTCTCTCTCCGGCTCACCGTGCTGCCAGCCAATTGGACCTGTGCGGCGTGTTTCTTACGTTCCCTGCTAGTTCCTGCCTGGAGAGCATTGGGATTGTTTTGTCATGATGCTTTTTCGGTTAAAGTCATTTTACTTTTCTTACCTGCCCATCCACTAAGGGGTGCGTGCATTGGGCTGTTCTCCCACACGCTGCGCAAGAGAATCAATAATGACCAGGCACATTTTATTTGATATGCTGGTGAAATATCTCCCTTTTTTAGGGTTAGGGTTAGGTTTTTTTTTAGACTTTTCCACATTTTGTCACGTTTCAACCACAGACTGAATACATATTTGATTTGGGTGTCATATGTTACAGAACAGTGAACATCATTAAGACCATCAGAATTGTCACACATGAAGACGTTTGGAGTAGGTTGGCACTACAATCTCTCACAGAAGCAGAGGAAACAGACTTTCGTCAGTTTCACCATCAGTCTTTGCTTGAAGGAGCAGTGTTATGTAAAATCGACAATTTTTTAGCTTTACACCACGTTGTGATGGTATCCCTTCCTCAAACACAAACCTGGCGTGTTGCGTTGATTTTTCTCGTGCAAGTTTGAGAAATTCTTTAATTTCCCGTGGCGACCAGTCATCTGTCCAGAATGCGTGGGTGAGACGTAGCACCGCCTTCAAGGACCAAGCTCCTCCTCTGAGCTGCAGTTTTGAAGCTTCTGAACATCTGCCTCACAGAGCACTAAGCTCCTTCAGACTAGCCAGCAGCAATTAGCAAACACCTGGTGAAACATGCTCATCTGGCTGAGTTCTTTATGGAAGCTACTTCTCAGTTCAGCGTTGGTGGAAACGTTCTTAAAGCGTCAGTATGTGTGATGACTTCCTGTAGGCAGAGATTCAGAAGCATCTGGAGTGTCTTAAAGAGACAGAGGCCCAATTTCAAGGCGTTAAATCAGGAGGTAAAATTTTCTTTTCAATCATATTTGATATCTGGAGCATTTTTATAGCAACTGAAGTTAACATCGTTACTTGATTGTGCTACAAAACGGCTCTGTGTGTCTGGAAAACACACAAGGCTGCACCCTTAAACACACTTTAACCATGGCAGGTAAAATCTACCTTCAGAGATTCACGAGCAAAACGTCAAAGTTTCAAAGAAAACATTGCTTGCTCACTTAAAGCCCCAGTTATTAGACGTAAGCTAAGAGACCTCTGGTATATTGTGTGTCGGCGTTCACACCGGCCACTTTCCAGAGGAGGCTTAACTGGAGAAAACCCCCGACAGATCAATGCGCTTACTGTAATTGGCCCTGAGTGTGTAGCAGTGATTACCGAAGTGTTCAGCCACCCGGACAGAGAGATCAAACATCAACATGGATTCCTTTTCTTTCCAGAAGAGGAGTTCGACACCAAAGCGAACGTCACACTTTACTAACGACGCTCAGTCAACTCTTGTGTGAGGTCTGTAACGGCGAAGTTACAGAAGATGATCCGAAAGATTTGTTCACCTTCAAAAACTAAAATGTACCCCCGTCTAATGTTAACTTATTGCAGAGTACTCTCCGTACACCTCTCCCTGGATGTTAGCTGGAATGCTAGTTATTTTTGTTAGTATACATTTATTTTCTTTCATTATTTATGTGTTATCATTGTATTTTGGAGGCGTTATTTGTTCCTCAAGACATTCGCATTAAAATTAATGTTGGATAAATGGACGGAGTGATGGAGTGAGCTCAACAAAAATCCAGAAGACACACGTTGAGGTAAAACCTGAGCCCCAGTTCAGTCATGCAGACCATTTCCACCTCAGCCCTCACACACACACACACACACCCTGTCTGACCTCAATAAGCCAAGAGGTGCACGTGTGTGTGCGTGCTCGCAGCACGGACCCGTGGCTCTGCTCATTTGCGGCGTGTGTCGGCATGCGACCGCCGGACCATCAGTCATGATTGGATCCCTGGTCCGCTGCGGTCCAGAGCCTTCATTTCCAGGTGACCCTCTGGGAGGAAGCATGGCAGTGATGGAGTGAGGGGTGCTCAACGATATGTGTGTGGGTGTGTGTGTGTATGTCTGAGAAAATGAAAGACTGCTCACTGAAGTGGTCATTGTTGCGGGTGACAGCTGGCGGCAACATCTGCTCAGCTGGAATAAAAAAAGTCGACCACATCAGACGGCATCGGTTTGATTCCCAAATGAGCCTTTTCAAAAATAATGTTTTGCATTATTTTGATTTTACAGTGGCTCTCAAAAATCTATATACTGTACGCTGTATTTCTCTACAGATTTTTGTGATGTAAAATTTTTTTGATTATAATAAATAACTTGAAGATATATCCCTGTGGATTTCAACTGAAAAAAAAAAATGTAAAAAAAAAAACCTAGAACTGCAATCAGTTATCAACAGGTTCTAAGCCCATTTGCCCAGCTGCATTTCCATCATAAATGTCCACAAAACTTTGAAGATATTCCGCTAATGATTAAATAACGCATCTTTGCAATCGCAGCATTTCAGTTAAATAAGAGACACGATTAAAATGACGCGTGAACAAGTTTGTTTACAAAGTATGCCCCTCTCTCATCCTGCTACCACTTCCTGTTTGTTATCTTTGTCATTTCTGTCAGTAACAACTTCCGGTTGTTGATCACACGAATTGTGTGACGCGGAAATCACGGTTTTGCGAATCGCATCAATTTCTGTTCAGTCGAAACGTCACCTCATCCCAACACAAAAGCTTTTCATCAAAAATGTTGAGTTTTGCTGGAATTGGTGTGTTTCCATTCGGGGAACTTATTCTAGTGATTATGCAATTTTTCGGTTAATTGAAAGCACCTTCTTTGTCTCTTGGCTTGTGGACTGAGTTGTAAGTATCCAGGACAGTTCTTATTGCTTAAAGGTTGTAAAGGTTGTTGTCATTAAAACAAATACCCTAAGTAGCATTTTTTTTTTTTTTTTCTTTGCAGAAGCCACTCTGTTAAGGCAGCCTTCAATTCAGTTTAAACACTCAGTTTATTGTGACAATCTCTTTCAGTAGGAGTCAATCAACACTCCATGTCTTGACTCGGTAACATTTGCTCGCTCGACCTCGCATGAGATCTCCAAGTTGCTCAGATTGTTAGAGCATTTCCTCTACCTGGACCTGTGCAGGTTTTCTAATGTCAAATTTTGATCTGAATTTTGTCAAAACTTTCTCTGTCATTATGAAAGATTCTAGCAGCTCAACTCTTTAGTCCAGTGTCAGTTTTTTTTTCTTTCCTGCAGCTCCATCAGTGCAGGAGCTGCAGCTCATTTGGAAATGTTTTTTGGTAACATTTTAAGGCGATGCATCTTCGTACTTGAGATTGCTTTTATCCCTTACGATATCTCCAGAGACTCAGGTTTTAGCAAAAGGTTACCAATAAGGAAACGGCAATAAAATCTGCTCCACTCATTCTTGAGTTGCCTCAGCAAAGCATGCTAGTTGTTTATTTTTTCAATATTGTCTGCATCAACTTCTTTTTGTATTTCACTTTAATTGCACTACATAAGAAAATACTTATCAACGTGTTTTACATCACAAAAGAAGGCATATATATAAAATTGTGAAACTTTTATTGCAATATTACTGGAAATGCTTCTATTTACATAGTTTTGTATTGTGTAGCATCACTGTGATCACCAGCTGCTCAGTGACTCATTCTACTGTGTGTGTGTATGTGTGTGTGTGTGTCATCTTACAGTTGTAGAGAAACAAATGACTTTCATTGTAATTGTAAGATGAGAAGAACATTCATTAGTGGGCCTGGTTAGAGATCACGTTTCCTGTACGACTGAGAATTTTATTGTGTTTACATCCAGAATTAAAGCCTCAGATTTTCTGCCACATTCTCACGATCCACTCATGCCAATCTCTACATTTCTTTGCATCCCATATGGGAATTTCTTTCTTTCTTTTTGGTATTACCTCAGGATCAGCACACACACACAGTAACTTCCTCACATTTGAATTCTTGCACCCTTGACAACGCGAGCATCGCCGAAACATGAAGTGTGAGTCGGAATACGGAAACTCTGAATGGAGTGTCAGATCTCAACAAAATGGAAAAACCATCCCTCCGTCCTGACAGGAGCCCTTCATCCTGATGACTCTAATTGGCTTTGCGGCGATAACGAACCAAAACTTCAGGCAAGTTCAACAACTGAACTTTTTTGTTAATAACTAAAGCAGAAGTTGCCAAAAGCTTTCAAATAACAAGCTTTGTCTATGTTCTTGCAGCGGGGAGATTTGTTTCAGCACCATCAGGTTGCAGTTGCTCCAAAAACAAACACAGTTTCAAACATCCAGAGAGATCTTCTGCATAAAAGGTAAAAGGCTGCAACAATGGCAATTTCTGACTCATGGAAAATTGACATTTTGAAGCCTAACATTGTATACAAATGAACAAATTGGGAGATAAATGTGACCCCAGTTTAAATCTCAGAAGAAGAAAAAAATCAATTAAAAAGGGGTCAGATGAGAGGATGTTTACTAACTTTTGGCTTCAATTTCCTGTTGAAATGGTTAACATATGGTGGCTCTCTAAACTGAACCCAAATCATAGAGCTCAAAAGGAGATTTATGCAAACTTCTGACTTTAGAGTGAGTTACCAATAACAAACAACAACAAGCAGATGTTACTACTGGAGGAAACGACAAAGAATACGACAGGAAGTGGTAGGAGGATGATGGCGCGGAGTGATTTATTTATTTTTTTAACATCACATGAACATTCTTATCCACATATGATTTTAATTGCGTTGATTATTTTGTAAAATCACTGCAGTGTTGAAATTGGTGGGGTTTTTTCGGCTTGTAGCAAAATATCGACAAAGCTTTGCGCACGTTTGTAACAGGATCGCAGTTGGACAAACTTTGCCTTGGAAGTAAATCTTAAAATCATACGTGAATAAGTTTGTTCCTGTGATAAGTCATAAAAAAAACATTCCATGATCCTTCAGCTACTTCATTTTTTGTTGTTGTTTGTGCCAGTGGCCAACATTTGGCTGTTGACCATGTGACTCATGCGACGTGAAAAAAGGGTTTCCATCGCACTTTTGCCAAATAAACCGATATGGTCAAAAAATATATATATACAAAAATAAAAAACACCACCTCATCCTCAATAAGTTCTTTCAAAATTGGCTTGTTTCCATGAAGCAAATTTATTTAAAAAAAGTCTGACGTTATATGGTAAATGAAAACGTAGCTAATATCAATAAAATATTAACTCAAGTACGTAAGTCCAACCATTGTTCCTATCCTAACAATCGATAGGAAAATATTCCAGGATTGCGCTGTGGCTGTTCTGTAAATATGGTCACTTTTGCACAAATAAAGGATCTTGATCTAATCATAGTTGGACCCACCAAGGAGTGTGTGTGTGGTGGTGTGTGTGTGTGTGTGTGTGTGTGTGAGCTGAGTGTGTGCATGTGACCAACTGTGCCTTGTTGGTCAAACAGGAAATCCATTATACCAGCCTTCACTGATCAAGTCGCACACAGACACAGATTAATGTGGCTAATGTGCTCACATTAGGGCCATTACTGGAAATGTTATCGTTTCCATCCGCGGCAGTTCCAGCTGCCTTGCTGCTGCAACGCCTCGTTTTAAAAAACCCCAAAAAACCCAGAGTGCTTTAAATCATCCGAGGGCGGCTGAACCTTTCCAGCTGCATCAGAGCAAAAAAAAAAAAAAAAAAAAAAAAACCCCAAAAAACTAAATTTCAGCCATGGCAGTAAGACAGGAGAGAGAGAGAGTCAACGCTGCCCAAAACTCACTCTGATGTTGAAAAGCGAAAGCGTCTAATTGGCTCGAGTTACACACCAACACCAGATGGTATGTTTCTCTTTTTTCTTTTCTTTCTCAGTTAAAAGGTGTTAATTGACTCCATGCTGATTGGAGTTTTATTTTTTTATTTAGAAGCTCAAACGTGCCATCAAAGCTACAACACAAAATACTGGATTGTTTTATTTTTATTATTATTATTATTATTTTTATTATTATTATTATTATTATTATTATTATTATTATTGCTATGATTATGTCAGGTCTTCAAGTTAACAGTTTCCACTTCACATGAAGCAGAAGCATCTGTTCATTCTGCTCAGTCCACCGTCACAAACGTGACTTCTGATCAGAAGATTAAAAATGCTTTCAGAATCAAATCTCTGGTCATTGATTAATACATATAAAATACAATGAATTTCGTATTTGATTTCGGCTCTGTAAAATATTTTCAAAAAGTTGCACAGTTGTCATCATTGATTCTTGAGGGGGAAAAAAACAAATTAGGAACTGAGAAGAAAACTGCAGATCTCGGCCATATAGCTTGTTTCTGTTGCTCTCTCATGTGATTGTAAAATCCCATCTGTGCTCTGATGTCACAGACTTTACCACAGAAACTAATGTTCAAATAAGGGCTAGGATAAAAACATTGAGGTGTGTTGAGTAGCCAGTCCTCACCGGCTCAATGGAACCAGAACTGAGAACAAAAATGCCTTGACTGCAATCTGCAGTTCTCTGCTTTGAGGAAAAGTTCAGCTCCTTTTCATTTTCTCTTTATCTCCAAGCTGCGCAGACGGAGATGGAAAACAAAATCTATGAGCGACTCGGTTCCTACAGTCCACCTCTAAACGCTCAACCTGCTGCACTGATTCTGCTTCCAGCTGCTGATTTGTGCGTTAAATGGCGAAGGGAAGGGATCCAGGGTGGATTAATCTTTGGATATTCAAATGAATTTCTCTGATTGCAGAACTCGTCAAATTGGACTACAGTCTGTGTTTATCAAATGAATGAAATCTCACAGTCATTTCCTGTTGTTGTGCTGCGTCTTATACCCTACACGCTAAAGAGTCTTTAGTTAAAACCGATACAATTTGTGTTGGTTTGCTAGTAATATTTTTGCTATTTTGACTCACTTAATTGTTTGTGGTGTCCCTCTGGGGTCCGTCCTCAGTCCCTCTCAGTTTACCCTATGCGTTCTCTCTACTGAGATCATATCAAATCTCTACTGGATTCCCTTTCACTGCTATGTAGATGACATTCAGCTTCACACTAGAGCAGAACCCGTCTTGCCATTGACTCATCATCCTCACTCTTCCACTTGTCTTGAGGAGGCCAATCTTCTCGAATGAAACATCTCAAAAGCAGAACCTTCCACATCAGGTCCACTCATCGTTTTCCACCATGATGTTCTCTGACCACAGCACTCCCCCTTTTTCCTCCACAGTAATAAGTCTTGGTGCAAGATTTCGTTCTCCTCTCAGACTTGAACGTCTCTAAATTCTCTCCATCACTTTCCTTTTCAGATGTTGGTCAGTTTGGCTAGAATAGCTTTTTTTCCCCCCACCTTAATAAATAAACTCAGCCTCTGAAAACATTTTTTTTGGTATTTTTTCAGGTTAACTTTGTTGGAAAGTTTAGATCTGTTTGACTGTCTGAAACATTTAAGTCCAATCAAATAAGCAAAATAAAGAAATAAAAGATCTGTAAAAGAGAAAATGCTTTCTCATGGTACTGTTGTTAGCATTAGCTCATACTTATTTAGCAGGCAACAAACCACTTCCATCTTAAGTGAGGACGCTTGATTTCTGGTTTAAACACAACCCGTTGACTTTGTTACACATGATTTTGGCATCTTACCGGTTCTCCTTTCATCCGGTGAACGAGGCTCAGAAAAGCCAAACGTCCGTCTGTAAAGTCATGTTCCGTCTAGTCTGACCCATCACTGTTGGTCATCGTTTTTTTTTTTTTATCCGTTGTTTGGTTGAAATGACCCAACTTCAGTTCCAACCACATAAACCCAATAATAACCCATCACCTTCCATATGTGTGGGTATAGTAGCATCAATTATTGATCCTTACAGATATGGATGCCTTCTGTACCTCTGTGACTCTATTGTGTTCAGCATGTAACAATTTGACAAATAAATTTAGTTAAAAAGTTGACGTGTCGCTGAAATCCAAGCAGCGATTGTTGAACTTGGTCATAATTCGGTTTCCTTTGTTCACGTCAGACGAAACAAAAGCTTTGCCTCAAAATGCCAAATCTTAAGTGCCATTATGATGCTTTTCATTCCCTTCTGTTTAATGTTGTGCTCTGCCCTTTGTTGCGTGGCCCGTTGTGAATTTTGAAAAAATAGTTTGACATTTTCAGTAGATATACTTTTCTGCCTTTCTCTCTCTTTTTTTTTTTTTTGGTTTGAACCTGCGAGTCCATTTGCTTAGAGTGACAATCGGAGAAAAACAGGGAATTAAGTGAACAAGTGTGTTGACTGCTTAAATCAGAGGAAAGCTTCACGTTTCCACCAAGACACACACCAAAAATCTTTTGTTCCTATTTTGACTTTATTTGCCACTTTTTAAACAGTAAAAAGTAATTATCTGTAGGGATTGTTCCTTTGGGTTTGTGGATGTGCATTCGACTGATGGATGGCATGCAGGGAATGTCTTGAAATGAAAACGATCTTGATTTCAAAATGACTTCAAACATTAATGTTTACATACATTTCTTCAGCTTGATTTGAGATTTCATCCACTTCTTGGAATACCGGCCCGCAGAATGAGTCTTTGTATGGCGGCCGTTTGCCAACACTACGTGCCAACATTCAGCACATCCACCTCAACCATGACAGTGATTTTTTTTTTTTTTTAGTCACATGCTGGTTATTTTGTCGAGTATAAGGCCAAAGGCGTGACAGCGGCAGTCATGTCAAACACGGCTCCATCCCGACCGTGCTGGTTCTGAAAAGGTCGACTCATAATTCCTGCCATGTTTGTTCTATTTTTGGAGCTGGGTGTCATTTGCCAGCAAGTGGCTGGTGTTCTAGAAAGTTTTAGGATGAGGGTGCTGAGCTTATATTTAAGCAATTTCATACGCTTCAAATAAAAGCTGCTGAGATTCCAGTGGCAACGCTGACCTGTAGTTGCTCTGTTTTCACGCTGCCTTCACTAGAAGAACTCTGGTCTAATGGAGTCTGGAGAGAAAGTAAAACATGATTCCAGTTGTCAGCTGGGAATCATGTTTAATGATTCCCACTGTCTTAATGGGAATGGAGTTTCCCCACAGAAGCAGTCGAGAGTCCAAACCAGTGACAGGCCATTTTCAAAACCAGCGGTGGAGAGAACTGACATTTTTTAAAGTTTCCAAAGTTAAAAGTGTGATTGCATTGAATTCAGACGGGAATTTGACATTATAGCTGCTGACACAACTTTTCTATCCTTCCATAGTGTGCAGAGTTCACTCTGGTTCCAGCAGATTTCTGTTCACACACTTAACTGCAGCCGCTGCAAAAACACTAAATCTTACCAAGTATTTTTTGCTTAGTTTGTGGTGCAAAAATTCCGATTAAACTTGAAATAAGACAAAACTAACTTACAAATAACTTGTAGGCAAGACAGCAGCTGGTTTTCAGGCAGTAATTCCTTAATATTGATTTTTTTAAAAAGTACTAGATGCACTGGCAGATTATTTCAGTTATGACAGTATGAAATATCCTACCAGTGGATTTAGTACTTTTAGTCAATACTGGGACATTAATCACTTCAAACAACCTCCTTCATGTTGCTGAAAAGCAGCTTCTAAGACAATTTTGTCCTATTTCAAGTGCACTAAGAATTTTGCACTCGAAACTAAACAAAAAAATTACTTGGTAAGATTTTGAGTTTTTGTAGATTCTACTATCTTCATCACGTTTATCAAACTCCAGGCCCAGATTCGGCCCGAGCTGCGGCTCCGTAGAGTCTATAGAGGCACAAAGACAGAACTGTGAGCTTAAACTTTATGTTATTAGTCAAATCAAATGAGCTTTCATTTATTTATTGCCTAATTACATCATCGTGAAAAGATTTTTTTTAAATGACTTAACTTTAAGAGGTACTTGTTGAATGCAGAAAAGGCAGTAATTTTCTTTTTAACAATTTGTTAATGTGTAGTTTTATCAATACATTCGACCACAGCTGGCCCTTTAAATGAAGGATTTCCCATCCAGTCATTAGGTTTAAGAGGAAGTCGCGTTTTCTCACAGGTTTATTTGTTTTTCTACATTACTAACGCCGTTTTAAAAAGACTACATTTTGTGATCACAAGTGTTGACTTTAAATTGGTTTGATATCTTGACATTCTGAGACACTGAAGAGTGACAAACATGCAAAACGTAGGAAATCAGAAGCCTGCAAACCCTTTTACACACCACTGACCACTATAGTCAGTAGAACTGTCAGTAAAGCTCAAACCTTTATATCACTGGTGTCAAATAACAAACTGATCACTGTTGTTGCTGCTGTGGGGCTGGTGGGCTTCACAGGAAGTGGGACCCGATTTAAACTCCGCTCAGGGCCCTGTGCAGTCTCGCTCCGGCTCTGTTATTTATCAAACTGACCAAAGTCCAAACCTCTAAACCCGAAACAGTGCCGGTGGTCACACATTAGAGCTGTGGATATTTGAGTGTTGGAAGAAAAATAAGCTTCAGACCCGATGTGAACCCCACGACCTTTAGACTGCAGTTCTACCTATTGGGAACTGAAAGGGCAGAAAAGCGAACTGGGACACATCAGACACGCTGTCGGCCGTAAACTGGCTTCCTGCCGCTTCGTCCTTGGGAGACTGACCCGTCTTCCGCCGGACCACTGTGAGTCACCCGTCTTTTCCCTCCATGGGTGGCACTCTGCTTTGTTAGCCAGCAGAAGGAAAACAACAGACTTTGTCTCTGCTCTCCTCTCCGTCTGGCCCAGCTGTTCTCCTCTCATCTTTATTTTTCCACTTCTCTCTCGCTCTCTCAAAGTTGCTCTTTATTGTTATTCATCCCTGATGGAGACCGACTGAACTCACGCTCCCCACTGTAGGTCACATCTGGCTGCAAGACAGCTTACATTTGGGCTTATGGTGCATTATGTTCCACATCTGGCCACCCAGCGCACTCAGTGGAACAACACAAAAAAAATAAAGCAGCCTTCATGTGCTCTGATTATTTCTCCCGCTAACATATTGTTCCAAATGCATTAAAGGGGCAGTGGTGTGTGTTTTCCAGGCACATAGTGCTATTTTGTGGCACAATGAGGCAACGGTGTTGACTTGTTTTAAAAAAATGCTATACACATCAAATGTGACTTAAAATGAATTTAACACCTCGAAATTTGGCATCTGTCTCTTTAAAAACTCCTGCTCTTTCTGAAACTCCACCTTCAGAAAGTCATCAAAGCATGGCTCTTCCATGAACCCTTTAACAACATTTTTACAAGAGATGTAGCTCCTATAAGGAGCTCTGCAGATGTGAAGTTCCGTCAGGTGTTTGCCAATTGCTGCTGGCTAGTCTGAAGGAGTTGTGGGACTTCTGCTCTTCTGTGAGGTGGAAGCTCAGAAACGTGGAAAACGCAGCTCCAAGGAGGAGCTTCGTCCTTGAAGGCGGGGCTAGGTCTGCCCATGTGTTTTGCACAGCTTGATGGTTGCTATGGGAGATTAAACGATTTCTCAAGCACACAGGACAGACTCAAAGCAACACTCCAGGTATGTTTTTGATGAGGGAATAGCATTTCAACATGATGTAAAGCTAAAAAAAAAAGAAGAGAAAAGTCAATTTTACACTATACTGCCTCTTCAACATCCTTCCCATCATGACTTAAAGCTCTTCGTTTTCAGCGCCGCTGAGCAGCTCCGATTGAACTCCCCAGCAGTTTCTCCTCCGTCTTCACACAGGCACCGTTCAGCAGTTCTCAACTAACTGGAGTACGGATGGATGTCAGGCTGTATTTTCTGTCCCCGGGCGTACTCAATCTGGCACGGCAGAGCACTTGAGCTATCCATTTTCCCACTTTTTTTTTTCTCCCAGTTGACGCCGGTAGCTATTGCCTGTTTATAGACGCTCCTGAACATGTGTGGCTCTGTGAACTCTGCACAGGCGCTGCAGAGTTTGCCAGCTGGCCGTATCTTATCTGCTGCTGCGGTAGGTTAGCGGCGACGTCATGAAGCTGCTATTTTCAGTCCACGAAAAACATCCGCATCAGTGTCAGTACATTAGCCCTCAGTGACCGGGGCACCGCTGGTAGAATGGAGCCAGGAGGATTTATTACGTTTACCATCACATTTATCATAGAAATGTGTGTTTCAGATGCGGCAATACTAAGGAAGGGCATATTTAATAGAAATGAGTCGAGCAAAGATGGAGTAAACACACAGTAAACAGATAAAAGTGTCAAAATATGCCTCAACGTATGACGCTCTAATCTGTTTACTCCATGAACTGTGAATTTTTTTTCCACTCATTTTTCTTGTCCTGTGTGTTTTAGTCGGTGTGGCATTCAAGTCTTTGTCGTTCCAATGCTGCCACTCCATGGTGAACTGAAGAACTGCAGGCACTTTTCCAACTACTTCCTTTGCACATCATTGAGTCTATTCAGTAAGACGGCTTGAAAGAAAATTGGACCGCTCCAACGCATACATTCAGTGCTTTGTGTTCATAACACTTTGAAGTTTTTCAGATTTTTATAAGCTGCAACCGTAAACCTTAAGGGAGTATTTGTGTGATAGATCAAAAGATATTTTTAAATATGTCTGCAAGTGAAAATCTGAAGGGTGTGATATGTGCATCCTGTTAAAAACATGTATACATACACTAAATTTTTTTCTTACTAGGACATTATTAATAGATTTATTTTATCAGAATAGTTATGAGGTTTATAATCCAGAGCATTTAGCCATTAATTTAGCCTGAAACACAACTCTATTCATCAATGGCTACTATCCTGCAATTTTTAGATCAACACAGTCGAGCTAATTATGAACGACTCATTGCAAAGCCTCTGCTGTGCTGAATCAGTAAATGCTGATGAGGGAATCCCGCCATTTTCTTCAGGCGTGTTCACAGGTCAGTTCCACATGTGGTCGTGCAGACGGTGATGTTGACGGACAGAACGTTGCTTCTGCCAGTGGCAATGAAATGTATTTTCGAAATTTATTGAAACGCAACAAAATACAAGAAAGATCTTTCGCACATTTGGAAAAACAAACATTAGAGCGCTTTGTTGTGCTTGCCCATTTAATGCTGCAGGAAGTTGTATCGAGCTACGTTCAGGGGGCAGAACTAGCCTGACGGTTCCCATTTACCATGGGAAGTCAGAGGTCAGATCTCAGGATGCTGTTACGCTCAGGATAACTGTGTTCTGGTTGAATGGTGGACAACCAGCAGGAAATGCTAGTTGTTTTGTTTGTACGTGGACAATATCTAAGAAAGCTACTAGTATGTAGTTAAACTTTAATTACAGGCTGATTTTGAAGGTGAAAACCTTTCAATGTCCCAATTTCAAAGTTCGGGATGAATCAAGTTGATTTTCCTGACTATGAAGCTCAAACTCGTGACTTCCAGTAGCAAATGAAAACATTAGCATGTCTGTGTAGCGTGAGTATCAGAGCTGATGACACAATGACAAAAAGCTTCGCTCAACTAATTCAGCCGAATCATGATTACAGTCCTATTTATCTTCAGTTGCATCTTAGCCGTAGTTTGGCTTCAGACATGAAAAGAGGATGCTTGGTAAGCGTTACCATCCTAATGATTGGATCGTTTGCTTAAAAATGAAACGACAGGACTTAACGTCTGGGTGGAAAACTTTTGAGCATTGTTTGAAACTAAAGGCACTAGGAAAAAAAAACATTTTGGAAAAATCATGACAATCTTAAGGATGTTAGCGGTCTGTAGCTAAGGCTAAAGTTATACCAACAAATGACCTTTTTTCTAAGCAGGCTAGCTTAAAAAAATCGGGCGCTTTGTACGGCCTTTTTCCACTTGCACCTAGCAACGCAGCTCAGCTTGGCTAAACTCTACACAACCAGTCACAACCAGTGACTCTACCTCCGAGCCAGTCTGTAAGCGACGTTGCTCTAACGTTGCGGCTCCGTGCTCTTCCAATCCCACATAAAGATCAGTCGTGGTAAAATGTCGCAGAACCGCGTGGAACCGTGCTGAGTGGATATTAGTGGAAAAGGGCCAATAATGTTCATTTTTAGAGCAATACATTCCATCATATCACAGTGCGTTCCATCAGGACTCACAGCCTTCCAACATCTGCACATTTTGTGACATCACAACCACAAACAACAAAGAGGAAGAAAAAAAAATCTAAGGTTTCCACAAATAAAAACCTTAAAATTGAGTCAGAGATATATATCCAGCCCACATGTGTCGATACCTCTAAAACCTCCTTTCATTGAAAGCGGTATGTCTTTACCAGCTTCACACAGCTGGAGACTGACTGACGTTTTCTTTGAAAAATAACTACAGTTTTTAAGTCTTTGCCAAAGATTCTCAATCCTATTTAGTCTCGCCGCTGTCCATCTTCTGTTCAGCACTGACCCGCTTCCTCATTCCTGCTAAAAAAGCGACTCTCTGCAGCATGATGCTGCCGCCACCGAGTTTCACACATACCGTCTGAATATCACATCTGACCAGGGCATACTTTTCAAAACTTCTGTCAACATGGCTTGTTGGAAACTTTAAACAACTTTAATCGTAGCTTTCGTTCATCAATGGCTGCCTTTTTTTCATTCTCCTGTAAATGCCAGATGCCTGGAGCGAATGACCAATTCTCCAAGCTGAGCAGCGAATCTCTGCAGCTCCTCCATTTTTGTCATGGGCCTCTTGGCTGGTTCTCTGATTAATGCCTTCCTTGAAACTAGTGGTTGTAATGTGACAAAATGTGAAAAGGTTCAAGGATTAGGAGTATTGTAACATTAAATAGTAATTAATACATTATACATTACATATGAAACAGGGTTGGTTAATAATCACTGCCATTCTTAAGGCACCATCTGAGACTTATGGCTTTCTATGGTTGTTTTGGACTCACACAAGAGAAGTTGCATTCAGTTTACTGCGACGGCATGTTAGAGCCATTGTAGACAGAAAAAAGAAAAAAACTGAGTACATTTTTGCCAAATAAACTCAAACTTTTAGAAAAACTAGAAAATTTGAGTTTGAGAAGTCTAAAATGGGCTAGAAAATCTCTGAAATTTGAGAAAAGAAAAAACTTGGAAATTTCGTTGGCTTGCTGGAAAAAAACTTTTTAGCTCGATCTCGCAAACGTTCCATAAAAGTCTCGGAAGACTTCTGAGTTCCAAAACCTGAAAATGTTCGATTTTTAAAACAGAAATTTTTATGTCCTTTTTTTCCTCAAAAATTTCTGAGAAAATATTGCGAGCAAATTTTTTTACTTTTCCCGGAAAATTCTTGCGCTTAACCTCAAAATCTCTGAGAGTTTTCTGGCAATTTTTTTTTTTTTTTTGACTTTCAGGGAGATCAAACTTTGAGATTGATCTCAATATTTCTGTTTTTTGGTGAAAATGTGCTACTTGTTTTTCTTTTCTTTTCTATCTACAGTGGTCCCAACACGTCATTGTAGTTTACAAATATATATATATATATTTCTCTGAAATCAAAATTACAAAATGATTTCCAACATTCTATATTGCTACTAATTTGCTACAGTATATCTCTGTTATATATTTACCCTGTATGTAATCTAACAGTCTCTGCTTTGTGCTTATAGATCAATAACATTCGGTGTAAGGGTTTTGTTTTCTTAGCAAGTCAAGGAGGACAGTGAAAAATAGTGCATCTATAGTGGCAATGAAACACTTGCTGTCTTATGCAGGGCGTTTAGATTCCTAAATCTCCCCAGCAGACGGCTCACTAAGGCGTTGGGTTTTACTGGGGACAGTCATGTTGGCTTCCAGGTCACCTCGGTTTCCAGACCACTCCTTGACCTTAGTGCATTTTGCAAACGTTTAACAGTATAAGTTAAGCTTCTCTTCCACTCCAGGATATTCCCCTCGTCTTTGTTGCTGTCGAGTTTTTTTTTTTTTTACTTTCCTGAGCTCATCTTCTGCTGGCTGTTATATTTCTGTGCAATCCCATAAGGAACGTGCGCGGCGACTGTGCCCATCTCCGCCGCTCCCTCCACGTGAAACATCTGGTCGTCGAAGTAAATGTGCGGCCGGATCTTCTCCAGCATGGGGCCCTTGGGGGCTCCGGCGAGGAACAGCGCCTCGTCAATCTCCAGCCCCCAGGCCCGGAGCGTCTTCAGCGCCCGGATCCCTGAGCTGGCCGCGCTCCGAGCCGTGACCAGGTATGTGCGGATGGGACAGTCCAGGCGTTGGCCTTTGGCGTAGAATTTCTTCTGCAGCTTCCCCAGAGCCTCCAGGAAGCCCTTCAGGGGACCCTGTGGAGCGGTAGAAAAGATAACTTGTTGTGCATCTTATGTGTTTTTTTAGGGTGCATTCACACCAGCCCTGTTTGTTCCACTTTAATCAAACTCTAGTTTGTTTTGCCTAGAATGCCCAGTTCACTTGTGGAGGTGGGATCACGCAAGCTGGCACTAGATATTCTGCAAGTGTCAAAAAAACAAAATTTCGCAATTGTAGCATTTCCAATACATCCGAAATGCAATTAAAATTGCACATGAATAAGCTTCTCCTCACGATAGTCATTAAAAATTATGGATTATGGTAAATACTTGTATGATATATAGCCACAGTTCAGCTTCCTGCTTTGGAGCGGCTACGTATGTGGCGTTTTGGGGAAATTGGAGTCGGCCATTTTACAAAGGAGCTATGGACTCAACACATTCGAATCACAAACTCAACTTCTGATTAACTGTGTGATCTACAAATAACCGTGTTGCTGCTGTTTACAAAGTGGCATGATGCAAAAATAAATAAATAAAAATAGCGCTTCCATTGCAGTTTTGCAAAATACACACATTTTGATATGGCTGAAAAACCACCTTTTCTTTCAAAACCACTCCAAAAGCAGGGAGTGGGCTTCACCAAAGGCATTCTGGGTAATAGCGCTAGCAGCGGAAATGGCTCATGGTCTTTCACCAAAGACAAACAAAAAGAAATCCTACATCCGCTAAAATCTGACACTGCTCAGGAAGTTGTGCTCAGTGTCTTCTTCTGAGGTTTTTGTGTAGTTACTGTAGTTCTTGGTGCAGCGCCACCACAAGCCCGGAGGGGAACAGGTTTTTCAAACCATTTGGAGCCCCAGCAGCTGAAAGTGTAACGAATGTTGTAGCATTGGCCCTCGATCGAACCGAGTCTACTGCACCATCAGGTGTGAAAACACACACAGATGCAGCTCAAGCACACTGTTTACACACAAGATAGCCTGAATCTCAATAATTTCTAAGATTATTCTACGAAAATAATACATTATAGATTAAAGGTTGACTACAGTTTGTTGGAAATACGTTTAAAACAGCAACAATCTTTTCTTTATTTTTCAGATTGACATCAGGTTCCCTCTGTAGCGACATCAGAGACAGAAACTGCAGAGAAAGTTTTACAAACGTGATCCAGGAGCCTGTCCTCGTTTTCCTTCTCGTGCTCGAAGAACTTGTCCAGGCCGTGGGTCTTGAAGATGCGCTCGGACTCGTCGGAGAACAGGACGGCGTCGCCATCGAACGCCACTCTCAGCTGAGACTCCGACACCTCGGTCAGCTTCTCCGGCATGAACATGGTCGCCGCGGCGATGCCTGAGAGCAGACACAGAGAGAGACGGGACAGACTGGCTCAAGGAAGTAAAATTAACTTGCAGTGCATTCGAGAAATAGAACAGCATCTTTTAGGAATTGACGAAAAAAAAAAAAAAAAACGTAACTATTGTAGCAAAAAGGTCATTTGCAAATATTATGGTATTTGCACCATAATATGCAAATATTATGGTTTCATTCATATATAAAAAATATGAATTTTTCACATGAAAAAATTCACATTTTTCCATATGAATTTGCTCTTTAAACCAAACAGAACACTACGGAAACCCTGAAAGGCAATGGGAAAACTTTTTATTGATCAGCCATCTTCTAAATCGGGCCAAATTTTTCCTTTTGTCAGGATTTTAAAAGTTATTTAAAAGTAAGACAATAAAAAAACAACAATAATATATTGTCAGAATCACTTGGCAAGTTTTCACTTTTCCTTCAAAATTTAAGTGAGAAGAAAAGCAAGACATAAAAGCAAAAAATATATATTTTCCACTTTGTCGGTTGTTGGTTATTGAAATGGAAGAAATATATTTGTTATAGTCAGGAATACTTATTAGAAAAACACACATTTTTCACATTTTGCCCATCATAATTCTCTTTTTAATTTTGTATCCTCTCCCTTACGGAAAAACAAAGTTCCACAAGGAGAAAAAAACTACTTTAAAAATATTTTAATCTTGATTTTTTTCTTTTTTCTTGCACATTACTCCTTTTTTTTTTTTTTTTTTTTTTTTTTTTTAAAAAAAGAACATTTGGTCAGACTATATTTCTCCTGATTTCAGAGCTCCCATAGAATACAGACATACAGCAGACGAGTAACTTAAAATGCAGATTTCCTGAAATCTTTTACTTAAAATGGAGAACAATTTGAATTATTATCTGGAAGACAAAGTTTCCTGTGTCTCTTCTAAACATCATACCATCAGAACGTCGTCGTGTGTGCAGTGGTGTGTTCTTACCTTCAGCCAGCGCCTCCCTGACTTTCTCAGCATCTGCAGACAGGTAGAGGTTGGTGTGCCAGGCCTTCAGGTAGCCAATCGGACTGCTTCCTCCGGTCATACAGAACCTCTCAATAAATAAGTCTGGGAACGAGACCAACAGACGGCAGCGAGGTTTTTTATTTCATTGCATACCGTGGAGTTGAATGTCAGCATTCCTTAAAGGGCCAGTGTTATGTTTAAGTGCCATTTTATAGCATGGTTAAGTAACTGTTACCTTATGTTTTAAAAATTCTATAAATATCAAACATGATAGAAGAGAAATTTTATTTCCTGATTTAATGTCTTCAAATTGGGTCTCTGTCTCTTTAAACAGCTCCTGCTCTTTCTGTAACTCCACCTTCAGGAAGTCATCACAACATCTCTCCTCTATTAACCCTTTAAGAACCTTTTAACCAGCGTCTCACTGAGAAGTAGGTCATACAATTGGTGCAACTGAGAGGACACTCAGTTCCACCAATTAGGTGTTTGCTAATTGGTCCTGGCTAGTCTGAAGGAGCTGAGTGGGGGGTTAAAAGCTGAGAAGTTTGGAAACTGCAGCTCTGACAGCCAGGCGTTTTGCTCAACTGAATGGTTGCCATGGGAGATTAAATGACTTGTAAAACATTCATGAAAGAATCAAAGCAACACTCCATTTACATTTTAGATGAGGGAATAACATAACAAGATGCGAAGCTCAAAGAGTCGATTTCACCTAATACCGTCGCTGTAAATAAGCAGCTTATAAACTTAATTACATTTTAATAACAATAATAACTTTAGGATTATTGGTTGTTTACATGAAATGTTGCTGAACAACAGGGCTGTAAGGACTGAGTCAGACAGGATCTTAACTTGCTGCTGTGGCTCGATTGGAAAGAGCAGAGCAGATGCAGCATGTGGAGAACGACAGGAGAACATTGATAGGGAGTAACTAGATCCTTGATTCTAGATCCTATCTGCTCTCCCGGGTGGAATGAGAGGATATTCGCAAGAGCAGAGCGGGAGAGACGGACAGGAAGGTCAGGAGGAATGTTATAGTAGAAGTTAGGAGAAGCAGAAGGTTCAGAAAGAAGCACAGTGAACCTGAAACCAGGGAAATATTACCTAATGTAACAGAAGGTTGATGAGGGTGGGAGATATGACTGGATATGGTCATAATCACAGTGCATTGATAAAGAATATCATATCCCATAACTTTAAGCTCTCTCAGAGTGGATGGCATTAGCATTAGCCACGGATTCTCAAGAGGATTTAGCTCTGGACTTTGACTGGGCCATGTGAACACAGTTCTGATATTACCCCTCAAGTTGCAAAAGTGTATTTGTCCTGTTGTGGTGATCAAAATCATAAACTGGCTTTTTAAGTTTGAAAAAATATGCAAAACTGCCATTAGAAATACAAAACATGATATGTTAAATATGCGATCCCAACTTCAGAAATAATACATATACATGCATAAAAGTTACTGAAGTGTAAAACAAAAAAAAAACCTCCAAAAGCAAATTTTAATAAACGTAGATTATTTTCAATAAAACACCGAATCAATACCATTTAATCTTATTATCCTCCCTAAATAAATGAAAGAAAAACATTTACGCATTTGTGACGTAACCACTTTGCAAATTAGATATTTCGTAACTGCGCTTTAATCTGTCTGTTGCTTTTACATTTATATTTAATTTAGATCTAAAAAAAAAAATTAAATACAGTGTCACCAGAAACCCCTTTATTTTGCTTTATTTTATCACCACAGAATTTCTCGTGTTTTTAAATCTCTAGCACACGAGTCAAAAGTTGTTATGCCACAAACTGCAGAAACAGAACCTTGAAGATCACAGGCGTGTGCTGAGACATAATTTTATCAATCAAATCAGCTGATTTATTTGTATTCTGCCAAATCACATCAATGTAAAAAGAGGTTCAAGAGGTTTAAATGCAGACACAGATATTTTTTCTTATTTTAACAGTTTAATAGGCAGATTTTATCACTACTTTTTGCCACAACCGCTCCACAATGGTTACGTTTAAAGAAAAGTGTGCAACATCTTTCACCTTGGTCCCGCATACAGGAAAACAGCTCTAGTTTTGTAGTTGTATAATAATAATATCACTAATAAAAACCTAAAAAATACATTCATAAAATTGAGCATTACAAAAAAGATTAAATAAATATTAAATCTAAGTCATTAGAGCCAGTCACTGACAAGTAACAGCGTGGTGGACTCAAAGGAATTAAGTCCTCTTCATTATTTTTTTGTTTCCTGGCTGCATGAATGTTTTCAGATCATTCCTCTTGGATTCATTTTCTGGCTCAGAGGATCTAAAACATTATCATATCAAAGCAGGAAATCAGCAGGACAACAAAGACTCACTGTTGCCTCAATAAAGACCAAACTTTAGATGTTTATGTTCATGTCTCACAGGATCTGTTCCTTGCTTCCACATGAAGGTTTTCTTGGGAAACGCTTACATAAGTTATGTTCTTTCAAACGACATAAAAATCTTTACCGCAAGCAGATTGTGCATCACGTTCTCCTGGATGTTTGGATTCGTTTCAGGATTAAGAGAAGAAACTGTTGCTAGAGGAGGGTCAGAGGTCATTGCATTGACGCATGCGCTTCTTCACACAGGGAGCCACCAAAACGACATCAAACGTAAAAGCACGGGCGAAGCCGTGCGTTGCTTTTCTTTGTATCTTTGCTCGTTGCTGTTTGTCTTTCGGGCCTTTCGGATTATTCTTCCATCCCCCGGGACTTAATCCTGAAGTCGACCCGGCCTGAAGGTCGGCGGATCTGAAAACACTGGAGGAGCTGAACAGGAAGCGGTCTGAGCGGAGAGTGTCACCAGAAGGTCTGAGATTTTCCCTGGGAAGGATCCAGTCACTCAGCTGTCCATACACTCGGCTGTTTATCTCTGAGCGCAACTTGCGTCAGTATCAGTACACAACCTTTGGATCATCTGAAATGCACCCAGCATAGTGTTTATGCCCCTTGGAATTTGTCACAGTATGTACTTAAATTGTATATTTCAAGAATGTTAAGTGACAGAGCTGCATCTAGAATTGTGAAGATGCGTGGATTAAGATGTTCTTGACAACCGGAAACAGTCTATGTTCTCCTTAACAGGGACAGAGAAACTGGTCGAAGATGACTGGAAGACAGATGGCTCTAATTTCAGGTTGCTGGGGCGACTGCAGTGGTAAATATGGTTTCCTCAGGTCAAGAAAGGATTTGCTGTAGCGTGCTGATTTTTCATGTTGTCCCTGTGGATTTGATTCAAGTTCCTCTAGTTTTCTCCCACAGTCCAGAGAAAAAAGTACGTTCGATTGATCGCTGTGTGTGCAATGTTCAGATTTGGTATTCGGATCCATCCCAGCAGAGTAGCACAGCTGGTGGCCTTGTTGCCTTGCAGCATGAAGTTCCTGGGATAAAAACCTGACCTGGCATCTTTTTCGCACAGAGTTTGTTCTCCGTCTGCATGCATGGGTTCTCACCAAGTATCAAGTCTTTTCACACAGTCCAAACATATGCATGTGAGGTTCAATGAACCTCTGACACTTGATTGATTGGCCTGTCTGCCTATGAGTTGACATGTGATGGACCGGCTCTATGCAAGGAATACCCCACTCTGTCCCCAAAGAGTCCTCAATCAGCTCCCCACGATTCTGTTAGGACAAGTGGGTAAAGACGGACTGATGGATGGACACAGTGGAAACAAGACACATCCAGTCCATGTTCATAGGCCCCCATCACCCTCAGAATTTGATCTGATTGCCTTCCTTGCTCCTCCATATCTAGAGGGTTCATCTGAGATGTCCCTGGAATCTGGTTCGGCATCTTCATCCAGGAAGAGACCCAAAGTAAAACCCTGGACCGGCTGGAGGGAATATGTTGCTCTGCTGGCCGGGATATTATGTGGAATTCCCTCTGAGGAAGTGAGCCGAGTGGCTGGGGAGAGAGAAGTCTGGGTCTGTCTGCCGTGACCCGACCCCGGATGAAATGAATGGATAATGACCCTAAGATCCAAACCTAATCTTAACCCCTAACCCTGAATCACAAACTACACTGAGAGTTGCACAGCAGAAGGGATTCACCAAAGACAGAAATCATGCGAGTCGGCATGTTCCTCCTTGGTGTTTTTGTTTTTCAGGTAATGTGTCTGTACTTCCCTTAATAGTGGAAACATTTCAAATTATCTACGGCATTAGGAAATGACAAACTTCATATTACCAGGAAAAACATTTATTTGAAATACATATTCCACAGCCAGTGACGTGCGGTGAGGTTCATAGCTGGTGAGGCGCTGATGTAATCATAATCAGATTTACAAATATAGATCCCCTGCATGTTATTGCTTATATGAGGAAATTCCCCACATGGAGACAAGCTGCACTTGACTTTACTGTATGTCCAGCTCGCCGTTACTGTCTCTTACTCTGCAGTTGTGGAGTCACAATGTCTGGGATCACGAGCGCCCCCTGCCATGAGGCAGGAGAACTGCCTGCCTCACCTCGAAGCTCTTCTCTGCCGTTTCTGATCGCTCCTCAGCACCCAAAACACATTACACACACAGTTAGTGACAATAAACACAGCAATATAAATTATTTTATCATTGTATGTTATTTTTCCACTTTTCCACGTCATTTTTCCAGTGACGTGCCTCCCCTGACCGCATGTCACTGATCACAGCATACCATGAGAAAACTCTGTGTCCGAGCACACCTTCATAGCCTCCTCGTACTCTTGATGAAGTTATTGCTCTGGAAGTTGCTTTTTTTACTCTCAGCTATGTATTTTTTGGTTTCCTGTCTCTGCTGCTTTATTTTTTTTATTTGGTTTTTTTGGAAAGGAGAATGTGTTTGTTGTTCCTCATCCATGGCTTCCTTTGTGCTAACCTGCTTTTGGGCCCTTTCCATATTCCCAATGTAACAACATTTCCTGTTATCTACTATGTGTTTGAAATAGTAAGAAAGACATGCCCTCGTTCACAGGAAAGACAGTTCCTCCATTTTCAGCTGCAAGATTTCCAAACTCCGCTGAGCTTGAAAGTAAATAACTCTTTTGTCAAAAGCAGAAACAGATTATAGCCTCTTATTCTCAATAAGATAAATGTATATGGAAGATTTCATAGTTAACTGCTACTGCAGTGACCAAAAGCTCAGAAAATGTGATTCTTTTTTTCCTAGATTTAAAAAGTAAGATGCAACATGTGCAGCGAGATGATTAGCTAACTGTTGTCACTAAACAGTAAAAGCTACTATGTTGATTACGGTTTGTCAAATAAAATGTTTTTTAAAAAAATGCTCAAATTAATGTTCATTTTTGTGGAACTTACTGTGGTGATTGATGGTGTTGATGAGCCGGATCCCAACGTGAGCGTGGTTGTAAGTCACCAAGACGATGTCAAACAGTTCTTCACTCTGGGGGTAAAGCTCCCTCAGGCGAGTGTTGACCGCCTCCAGAGCCTGTCAGAGGGGCATTGGAAACAGTCACCATGCAAGAAGTTCAACTCAAACACCCTCACACCCCAGAAATCTGTGCAGATCTATAACCTTGACGAAAGGAAAAGCGGGTCCCGGCGCGAAGGGCTCGTTCTCGTGCTCGATTTGGTACCTCAGGTATTCCTCCACTCCTTTCTGCTCGAACACCTTCTGCTCCCGCTCGGTCCGAAACAAGACCCGGGAAGAGACGGCCACCGTCACGGCGTTCTCTGGCTTTGGCTGAAGGAAAGCAGAGATCTGGGTTGAGAGTGGAGTGAATTTAAGAATCGAACTAAAAGGAGAAGAACAAAATCAATCCATCAATTTTATAATCCATGGCAGAAGAAATTAGGGGGTAAGCCCCGTTTTTATATCCTTATGAACCCTTTGTAGACCAAATTATCTGAAGACAGAAACTTATTTTGGTTGATTGTATCTTCAATCCTGTTCATTCAGTTGTTAGCCAAACCTTGTTACCATGATGATATGAACGTAGATCAACCAGTGAATCAAAAGTTTTGCCTTTCGATTCAGTCAAAAATCTCCTGCCATCTGTCTCTTGCTCCATTTTTCCCTCATGTGTCAACAAGAGATTCTTAAACTTCACCTGGGAAAAGGACTGATCCCCAAACTAGAGAGCGTGCTCTGCCCTTTTCCGGGTCAGGATAACTTAAGGCATTTTACTGTGATTTCATCTTAAACATGTAACATGAATGGAGATAGACCAGCATAATGGCTTCAATCATGATAAAACCAAATTTTCCTTTTTGGTTTTGCACTTGGGGTGCAAGTTTACCTTTGCACCCCGTCCATTTCTTCTTCCTATCCCTGGGGCATTGCTTGTTCATTTGGGTGAACAAGCAAACAAACTTACTCCTTCACTGTAAATCCCTCAACTCTCCATTTATCCTATCTGTTTGATATTTGGCACATACACATTTAGTCCTGTCCACTGATTTTCAGTTGTGTTCAGGTCAAATGATTTGACCCATAGAGCTCTTAAGATCGTGTTTGTTGAGTGTGTGCGTCTGGCAGTTTGAGTGTGTTTCGAGTTGATTATATCCTTTTGACCATTTTTTTCCCATGTTTATTTAGAAGTGAGTATAAGAGAAATTTCATTATATAAGACATCTGGTAATTGCCAAGAGCGAAGAAAAAACAAAGTGAAGTTTTTCTTTGTTAAAACTGGGATGCAAAATTTGGGTGGCATGTAAAGAAAATTAGAATTTTAAAAATGTCACCTATAGAAGTAGCACTCAGATCTGAATATCCCTCTGGAGACGCCTTGTTCTTTTTAAATGTGTAGTTGTGTCAAAATCCGGCTGCACATCTCTGTTTTTATGTTGAATTCCTTTCCTAAGTCCCTCTCCTTCCATGGACTCAGGAGGAAAGATCAGGACGCCGTTCTGTCCTCATGTTACCTGATGTGTATGTTTACGCTGCTGTTTGGAGGGTGAGGGCAACATTCCTGCCAGGGCAGGAAGAATTAGTGCCCACAGCTGCACCCACTGGGTGAACACTGGTGGCTGTGCTTGTTTGACTTTGCCTCACAGTGTGTGTGTGTATGTGTGTGTATGTGTGCTGTCCACGGCTCACACGTACAATCTGGTACATCAGAGGAAAGGTGTAACATCTTTTCTTACGTATGGAAAAAGGTGCTAGACTTCAAGTGGGCAACCACTATGTGTAAACATCCTTTATTGTTATTATTTATTTATATTTTTTTAAGGAGGCGGTACTATTATAAATAAAGTGCAGTGAAAAAGATACAAGTTGCAGTTTTCAAATATAATAATTTACCTGAGCTTAGGCAGATTTTACTGGACAGCTGAACTTAAGGCTTCTGAATGGCCTAGTCCAAGGCAGAACTAAAATTCAATTAAAATGCAGTGAGATTATTCTAAACAGGCTGCTCATGCTGGAAAACCTCCAAAGTGGCTGAATTAAACCAAATCTGCAATTAACACAAATACTTGACATCAGCTTGGTCTTGTTACGATTCAAAGGTTTTTACTTTTGCATATAAAGCCAGCTTGGTGTGGATACATGCTTTTTTCCCCCCATTAATAAATTAAATCATCATAAACCCTACTGTTTTTGTAATTTTTTTCTGTTGATTTAAGATCAATGAAAAAGCAAAAGCAAAAGAAAAAAGAAGTTAACAAAAAAAACTTGAGGTAGCTGTTCTCATTTTAATATACTTGTTACCAACAACTATGTTGCGAAGCTGAATTTCATCCCTTTTCTGTGGCTGCTACTTGAGTTTCATCCAAACAGGCAGCACAAAACAGCACTGCTCTGATATAATTGTTGGTAAACAGCAGAGTGTTCCTGTGGTGAGGAGAGGGACTCTTGTGTTGAGGCATCTGCATGCTTGTGTTTCAGCTGAGCTGCTGCTGATGCATTTAGCTATGATCTGTCACCGCTCGACCGTCGCTGACATATTACCCACTTACCTGGTAACACACAGACAAGGCCTTGACAAGACACATCTGAGCAAAAGCCAAACATAAACTGAAAGGTGCAAAACGATCCATTTTTAGGAATAACAATTGAACATGAAAAACAATTTATTTACCTGTTATAAGAGCCGTAAAATGTCTTTGTAAAATGTCACTAATTTTCTTTAATGCCAGCATAGCCAGGTGTCTGGTGTAGTGAATGAGAATAGAGAGCTTCTGATTGTTTCTCTCTGTTTTGCAGAGATGGCCGGTTTGAGTCTCATCTGTCCGATAGATTAGTTTGTTCATCTGAACACTAGATCTTCACTCTCCAGGATTACTTGTGGAGTTCCACAGAGTTGTGTGTTTGACCCAATTGTTTTTACATCTGGTTCCAGGTTCTGCTGCAAGTTTCAAGTGATTTCCTGCTGGTCCATAGGGAGTGACTGCTCCCGGTCAATGACTCGATGCAACCTGCTGGGTTTCCTGAGATGGAGACTCTTTAAACTACTTTATGTGAATAATTAACTGAGCTCGCTGTACCGTTTTATCATATCAATTGGAATGTAAGTATGAAAAAGTTTTAATGATTTTTTATTTTGTTTGTAAAGTACCTGTTTGAGACATTTGTTGTGAATTGGAGCTACATAAATAAAGCTTAATTGAACTGAACTGAATCGCTGCAAGAAATCTTTCAAAAGATGTCACCACTGGATTTATCAACACCAAATGAATGTAGCGTCGCAATAACGGTCGCTACTCTGATGCACGTATTTTTCTACCTCTGGCATTTTGTACCTCTGGTCTCAGACAGAGAAAACAGACAAAACCGCTGATTAACAAACAGTAACTCCAAAGACACTCCATTTAATTAACTCACTGAGGCCATCACAGAACAGCTGTAATTTTACAAACAGTCTTTTATTCTCAAAGACAGGTCATATTTACTGATAAAGTCATTTTGAAGGCAGATTAAATCATGCCACATTTTTGTTCATCTATAAATGTACCTAAATAATTCAGATTTTTCTTTGAAAGGCATAAAGTGTTTCTCTCTGCATGTGCTCCATTGGTGCCATTTTGACAGACATCCACCCATAATGACACATAGGTACACACACACACACACACACACATTACAGGCTTCATTAGCTTAGAGTGTGAAATCAGCACACCACACGTGACGGTGAATCGGGTCAAGCGGTTGGTTAGTAGCACGGGTTCGTGTGTGATCATGCAGCCGTCACACAGAAGGTTAAACACGCAGGGGTGAAAGGTTGGAACGGATGCTTGCTCAGACACAACGTGATGACGGGACATACTTACGAAGAACACGGCTCCCTCCACTTTCCGGGCCCGTCTGCCTGTCACCTTAGCAGAACGACAGTTTGTTTTTATTCAGCAGAAGGAAGCTTGCACATTTATTATTGTTATTATTATAAGATATCTGAATTTTCACTTTTTGCCATTTCCTGCAGATAACTCCAGTTTTTAGAGTGAGAGGAGGTGAAATCACCCTCAGAGTTTCATGTTTGCAGACGACGCTGTGGTTTGTGACAGATTAGCGGGACGTACAAATCCTTTGGTGCAGTTTATCCGTTAGAGTCAGTTGACTCTATGAATAACATGTCACACAGTCTGGGAGTCCAGTTCTTTGCTGTGATTTGATACTGGAAGTGTTAACTGCCTGCCCTCTCCCCCAGCGGGGCTCCTTTACCCCAGGGGGAATTCGTCAGTCGTGGGACTCTTCTTCACAGAAACCCACTGTGACTTCAACGCTAGCTTACAAACCCTGTAAGAGGGGTGACTCTGTGTGCAAATTGGAAAAAAAATAATTTTGTTTGTTTTTTAGTGTTTTTCCAATAGTTAAACCCAACCCTGTTCTCATTATATAAAACCTCTCAGAACTTTTGTGACATCTGTGTTTAATCCTGGTCATTGACTCATCTTTTTTTCTTCTTCTTCTTCCTTTTACATACCAAAGACACACATTTCCAGAAAGATTCTGGAGCATAGAAGGGAAGTGAAGAGGTGAGAGTATGAGCAGAAAGTAGTTGGGTGAGTGCAGACTGCGGTTATTTATAGATAAGGTAAAGGCCAGTGATGATGCAGCCTGTCCAAGACTTGGCAGACATGGTAACGCTGGCGTGTGACTGTACACACTGCCACTAACTTGCTCTGAAATCTGACCCGAGTTGTGTTGTTCTTTGAAACAAAACAAAAACATCTTGTTAGCCAATGAATGACAGAAATCCTACAGTAAACAGTGTTAGACCACTGATAAACATCGGGTCTAAACTGGGACGCCCGGCACTGTGATCCTTTTGCTTATTATGGCGTACCTTGCTTTGGAAGTGTTTTATTCATAGTCCACCGTAACGTGACTCTGTTCCCAGAAGGAAAGCGGTTTATCACAAAGGAAAAGTGTCCTCAGAGATAACAGCAAGCAGCATAGCTTCCACTGATGTAGCTCATATGGAGACATAATAATTTCCTAATTATAGGGAGCATTTAAAATCAAAGCCAAAAAGACTCAGAGGTAACAATAATGAACTGCATACTGCAAAGCTAACATTGTGCTAGCAAGCCTCAAGTCAGGTATCTGCCTAAGGTAAAGTAACTGAAAGATTGTGGACAATAATGGATCCAAATTTAGTGCTTTCTGTAAGCAAAAAAGACACCCGTGTCTTTTAAAGCTTAAGGCTTTTGCATATTGGTTTGACACACAAATGAGGCATAACGTTATGAGCTGCTGTTTAATAATAGCAACACTTTGAGTTTATTTTTCTATAGGATTGTTACATAAGAGAAGAGTTATAAACCTAGCTAAAACTGAATCTCAGTCTGTTGTTTCTGCTACCTGCTTGTTTACAAGCTAGCACTGGTGCTACAGTACACCTAACTGTTGAAGAAAATTAGAAAAACTACCTTTTAAGAATTTCCATTAGCTATTGCTTCAAATGTTTTGCTGAATTTAAGGCTTTGGGTGTTCTGGGAAGTCAGCTTAGTGAAAATACTAAACTTTGTAGCCATAAGAGCTCGTTGGTTTTTAAATGTACCCATAAAACTTATTTTACTGCTGTGCCTTTAAAGGAGCTCTTCAAAATATAATGAAACAAACGCTTACCCTCTAACCAGTGTATATTCAAACTGTTCAACTAATAGTTTAATTATGTTGTCTTCTTGATGTGCCGGTAGATTATTTACATGCAAGGTAGGTTAAATGTGAGTAGCTGTGTAACATTTTTGGATATTTAAGATATTCTGTTTATGTAACACAATCTGAAAATGAGCTTTTTGTTAGATATCTAATGCTGTTATGAATACATTGTTTGACAGAGGGGCATTAATATATGTGTGCTGCTACTGCTGAAAGTGATGTCATACAATAATATCTGGTTTTGTATTTTAGCACAATCATCAGTGGGCCTACATGTTGATCTGAAAATACACTAATCCTCACCCAGCAGAGATTACTCAGCATTTAGCTTCTTTTAGCTTCATACCACTTTGCATTTTATGCACTTATTTGTTATTCTTCTGCTTCAGGCTTATGAAACTATCAAAAGGACTGCAGTGAATCCCTATCAGAGTTGCCCAGAGACGACTTAGAGGCTTATTCCCTTGGACTTGAAAAGTGCTACAGACTACAGTACATCCTGTTCAGTATGTTGATATCTTTCAAAGCCAAAAACAGCCCTAAGCCTTTGGCTGCAACACTTCAGCTCCCCGTGCTAACCTGTGGGTAGCAGTTGACATAGTGACAGGCATGTGGGAGAGACCTGACCACAGTCCACCTGCTCTACCTGGTCATAATAATTACACCATATTTACAATAATGTGCTGAATATATAGAATAGGTGAACGCCTTTCTGTAAGTTTTGTCTACAAACTAGAATTTACAAAGGAAACATTTTACAGGTCAAAGAATCAAGTGGTCAAAACAGAGAAACAAGCTAATGTTAGCCTAGCATCTTAGCAAACAACTTTCTGTTTAAAGACCTTAAACTGAACAAGAAACATGATTATTGAATACTTTTTTTTGTAAATTTGTGTGCCAAGACAGAAATTAATGCAAGAACTATTCTTCTTCTACTGTTGAATATTATTACAGCTTTGCAAAAATCCTAATTTGGAGCTAACCGTTTGTGGAAATAAGCCTGCTCTAAAATCCCAGGGGAAAAGTGATTGTTGGTGAGTGAGTTGGGTAGAACTCAATCCCAACACTACTGCAGACCACTTAATACTGTAGAAATAAAGTTTGGATATAAAGTATATATCTGAGAAGGTTTTCTTTTTTAATTAAAAATCATTTCTTTTTCACATTCATAAAAACAGACAGCTGTCAGTTAGCTGTGTAGGAAATTTACAATGAATTCTAGCTAATCTATCTCTTTTTGAACAGTTAAAATTGCATTGCATAAATTAACCATTGTATTTAAAAACAACTGAGGTTAGCATTGTGTTTGCCTTTATTTTGTAAAACATAAAATGGGAAAAATATTTCAGAATAAAATAAAACAATTATAGAACTCCAGACTGAACCAGTTCATTGAAACAGTGTAGTTTATCTGTCTACAGTTAATATTTACATAGATTCATTCTATTCTTGAGAGAAGGAAACACATATTTGTTGAGGTATGAAAAGTAATGAAGTCATCAAATTTACTTTCAGCTTTCTTAGTGCTCTTTACCGAAAATTATTTAAGGCTAAAAGTGTTATAAAGTGGGGAAAAAATGCAACAAATTTGCTGATTGCAGACCTGAACCTGTAAACATGACTTTTGAGAAGCCCAACGGTCGGTCACGTGTTAACCTAAATCTCTGGATGTGCCCGTCTGAAATTCCACTGGCGGTGGGTTTGTAACAGAGTAAGAGGCTGTCACTGACACCTGCAGATTCACTGATACACAATGTGCCAATTCCCGGCCTTAACATCCAACCACCGCCATTTAAGACAAACCAACACGTTGGCAGGTGTACATCTACATTTAAACCGTTACCTGCAGAAAGCTGCTCTTCAGAGCATAAAGGGATGATCGTCTCAGAACAGAATCCAATCCGAACTGCGACCCCGGTTTGTGGCACTCACCGGCTTCGGTTTGGTGGTCAGCTCCAGCTGGTTGGGGTCGAACTCCTCTTTCCCCTCCCAGGAGCCTCGGGCGTCTCCGTTGGACGACGGGGAAACTTTGAGCTCCTTCACCTGTCCGCTCATCACCTGTACGGCGTCCAGACTCATCTTCACCATAGACAGTTCCTCTGTCTGCGCCTCTACAGCTGTCAACCCTTACACTCTTACTTTGGAAAAAAAAAAAAGAAAGAAAAATAGGACACTGTGTTCCTCTCAAACAAAAACAAGAAGAAGAAAAAAGACAAACAGGAAGAAGGTGGAATAAAATAAACAAAAATGTTCTTCTGCCGCTCACATATGACAGGACCAAAAGTTCATGTGTACACGAGAGATCTGCTTGCACCTGCCCTTAAATCACACTGAAGAGTTCCCTCTTCTTCCTCATGCTCTGCCCCATACCCAGCCTCTTTTTTTTCTCTCTTTTCCCCCTCCCAAGAGGATTACTGCTCTCAGCATCCAATCCAGAGGACATCAAAGACGCTTCACAGTTATTATCCCACACTCAGTCCCTCCTGGGTGACGGTTTGACTGCACGCAGACGCAGGCAGACGTACATTCTGCCTGTCCCTGGTCAAAGTGTTTCAGGCTGTGCAGCGCTCCATCTGCTGCCACCTCTCTCTCTTTCACTGCCCCCCTACTACCCTTCAGCCCCCAGCCCATTCACTCCAACCCCTTCCCATCTTGTAACTCTCTGTCCCATTCAATCACTCTCTCTCTCCCTCTTTCTTTGCTCTCTGGTTTGATTTGTTCCCCTCCGCTGCTGACCAATCAGAGGCCCGCTTCCTTATTCAGCGCGACCCCGCCTCCGCTGACCTCGTGTTGACGGTGCAGTTTAGCCTAAGAGGCTCAGGGGAAGTTCAGGCGCAATAAAAATAGCCGTGACGTCGATCAAGAGGCAAGTGGATTATTTGTTTTGCTATTCTGATTTTAACACTTTGTAATTTTTCTTTCTTTTTTCAGTTTGTTTGTTTCCTTGGAGTCCCCCCCATTAGCCTTTGCCGTGACAATGGCTGCTCTTCCTGGGGTCCACATCATTAATAAAAAAAATATTTATTAGAATAACATAGCATATTGAGTCATAAATATGCAACTATAACACTGCATACTCTAAAATTATTAAGCAAGGCTCTTTTAAAAGTTCCAGCATTTGTTACATTTATAACAGATAAAATGAGTTCCATGTTTTTATTCCTCTAAAAATAACATTCTTTAGTGCCTCATTCCTTTTGCACAGTAAAACAACCTTTAAAAGCATGCTTTGTATTATTATTTTTGTGTAACGTTTGGCTAAATAAAAGTTGATTATATAAAACATTTGGTATCTTAGATACTACAATAAGTGTACATCCTGTTCTCTTCTATTGTACTGATTTCATTTTGGTAAGGCTTAACGCAAGTCTTACCTACAGCATTGTTTGTGCTGATCAAAAGTTGACATATTTCATCATGTATGATTATATATTTAATAGAGGTATTCAATACTGTGTGTTTTGGTATTGATCTTATACCAAGTAAATACAGGGCAGGTATCACTGATACTGATACCTAGTGTTCTATATCGGCATTGATCGATATACAGTATCGATATTGATAGAATACCGATACCTTTTATTAAGTTTAATACATCACTGAACGTATCATAATTTCTGTGTTTTTGTGGTTTTTCCTTTTAATTTGTTTTGTTAAAACCTGGGATAGAATTTGGACAAAGTTTGTAGGCGTCTCAAAAATACTTCAAACAGAAAAAAAATTGAAAAACCAAACAGATTTATGTGGATACTTTCCCTAAATAAATAGTGTAAAAATATTAGCACTTGAGAACAAATCAAAACAAAACATTTTTTGAGGTAGACTTGAAAAACTACAAAACCAAAAGTAACATTTCAAGAGGGATTTTGAAACTAGAACATGGATCTTACCATGCTAGCATCGATCTGATCCTGGTATCAACTTGGTATCGATATAATGTAACTCTAACAATTAAGCTCAATTGGAAGCTGCCTCAATAGACAAGTGAGATGTTTTCTGGACAAAAGCTCCTGGTATGTCCACATCTCTGAAGAATATTTGTGAATTTTTCAATTCAGTAAAAAAAAATAAAAAAATTATATATTATATATTATTATACAACCCAAAATTACACAAAGCAAAACTTGGTTATGGAAGAAGATGCTCTTCTGGTGAGTATGAAAGCCAGTAAGGGAGGGCCAGATCATGGATTGGGAATAAATTAGCCTAAAGGTGGCAGATAATGGATGTAGCCTTCGTTAAAAAAAAAGGTTGTACTTAGAGCCATTAGTCATGCATGCTGAATTCTGCTACATTTGTGTGCCTCAGTGGTTTGCACTCGTTTTTTTTTAACGTGACTTTTCATTTCTCCCAGCGATTCAGTGAGGTCTTTCCACTCAGTTAGATCTCATATCTGCTTTACATACAAAGGAAGATCAGTAGTAACATAATTAGGTCCAAGTTTATGCTGAAATGATGATGGATTTTTCTTTAACTGTGGTCATTACGTCTTATACTGAGAAGAATTTTTTAAAAAAATAAAAATTTGTAGAGAAGTCTTGTTGTCTGTGCGCTGTATCCATGAATGCTATTCATCAAATCAAGTCAATAAAAGGAAGACTGTGGATGTTAGCTTCTGCACTAGCATCAAAACAGTATGTCTTTGTTTTATTTACAGATTTTATCTCTTTATGAGAAACTCTGGACTCAAACTCTATTGAAAATCTGTGGCAAGATGTAAAATTACATTTTCACATGAACGATAATCCAACCTGATTGAGACTGAGCTATTTTGCACAGCATACCGGGCAAAAATACGGTCTTTATACATATGCAATGCTGTTAAGAGACTTACCCCTCAAAAAAGGTTGGCAGGTGTCATCATGACAAAGTCCTGGCTGAATACGAATGAATTTCACACTTTTCAGATGGTTTTGTGAAACAGAATTATGAAACAAGCATCCACTTTACAACTATGCTCTGCTTTGTGTCGCACCATCACACAAAACCCCAAGAAAATACACAGAAGTTTGTATAAATTAGTTGCTCCAGAATGTCTGATTTGACAGCAGTAGAAGTTTTTGTATTTGTGTAAACAGTGGTGACTGTTGCACAAACTCAAGCTGCTTTAGGTCTACTTTGATTCTTTTTTTTCTTTTTTTTTTTGTATTTTTACTGTAACATTCACTTCCTCTGTGTTCAGCATCCTCATATCTTTCTCTCTCTGTTCTCTTGGCTTGTTATGTGAATATAAAACTGCCATGAGGGAACTGAACACCTGACCTTTACATGGTCTCCTTCTTTTCCAGCCTTTGTGATAAAAATGTCACAGACAAGTTGTTGTGCAGGTGGACAAGGAGGCAGGTAGAGGGAGGATGGGGTGCGTTGAGCGTGCAGCGCCCCCCTGTGGCCACTGCGCACACTGCACCCTTTTGCTGCTCAGGCGTTTCATGGATTCCGTCTGCTTGTGGCCACAGTGTGTGCTTTTGTGGTGTTTGGTTTTCCACTGAGCTGAAAAGCCCGATGCGGCGAGGCTCAGAATAGACTTTTATTGATCCGTGATGGAGGGCTTAGGGAATGTCCAATGGAAAAAGAGAGGGAAAAAAATGGCGGGTTGGGAAGTTGTGTAAAGGAGAAGCTGCAATAATTGAGCCCTCTGTTGGATTTCTTGAGGTATGCTCCTTTTTACAGCTTTATAAATCAAACTTAAGTAATTTATTAAGTCACTTCTGATGAGTCATCTCTCTGTTTCGTTCCTCCTCCGCTTCTGTCTCGTTAATGAGAGTCAACCACCACCGGAGGGATGATTACCTTCCACATTACATCTCACCGCTCCTTCTGCTTCTACCTAAATATGTGCAGCAAACACGGTTTGTGTGGCTCGTCTCCTTGCCTCCTGGCCCCAGCACGGTTACCATGAGAACAGCGTTTAGGGGTGACATCACTGCAGCAGTGTGGCATCATCACTGAGATGACTCATGCTTGCTTTTATTTTTTTTTCTTGCTTTTTTTTTTTTTAAGCCGGCTAATAGTTTTTTAGAAAGAGGGTAGAGGGACAGGAGAAGACATGCGGTAAACACAAGGTGTGACTTTGTGATGCAAGTTGGTGGACATGAAAAGGAGCGGGGGTTAGGGTGTTGTTGATGTACCCACAGTTACTGGAAGGACTTTTCTTTTCTAGTGCTAAGTATAAAGCCAAAAGTTACATGTGAATGCCAGACAGTCTTATTCAATAAATTAGGTTATACGTCCTGATCAGGCTTGTGAGATTAATAGCACCTTTCAAAAATTATCTTTTAGCAGGTATTAAACATACTACAAAATATAAATCTGTTTAAAAAAAAGTACATAATCTATCTAATCTATATGATGTCTTTTACTTGGTGATGGGATTACCATCAAACAGGAATCCGTCATATTCTAATTTATGGAATGAGTCTGCATATTTGCTGAATGCTTGCCTACAGTTGAAAACTGTTTCACAATTCAGTAATTTTTTTTGTTTTTGTGAAGAATTATTACATAGTTGCTTTTTAACGTCTGATTTTATCAACGCTAAAATCAGACAATGATTTTTAGCGTTGATGATTTTGTTCATCAACAACATGAGATCATGTGACAATCAAAATGTTATTAAACATTTCAAAACCAGAATAGGTAACTTCTGTGGCCCATGATTTAATTTTACCTAATAGGAGCCATGATTTAAAATTTAACAACCTTTGACTGCTATATGCTTTATGAAATATTTCATCCTATTTGATGATCACTCTGAATGCAGCACGATCTATAACAAATGATGCCGTTTCTCCAGGGGGGAAATGTATAAAAACTGGTATTTATATATGTATATTTTTTTCTCAGCCCATTAGCTTAACGCCACACGCAGACTCGTTGCCAAGGCAACCACTAAACAACAGCCCTGGGGAACGCAGAGGCAAAGATTGCGTTCAAGTGCATCAGGAATTTAAAAAAAAAAAAATAAAAACTACAAAAACATTTCCCACACAAAATAGTGTACAAACACCAAACAGAGCATTCTGTCCGATGCAGGTTTATGATCGAAAATTTTCATTTTGCGATCATTAGGAAGTGATGCCTGAACATTAGCGGTGGTTGATTGGCTAACTTAAACAGTTCCTTAGTTTTGTGCTAATTGAACAGAAATACTGCGAACTGCGCAGCAAGAGTACATGCTAAGTGAAGCTAGCATAGCTAACCTACTCTCCACTTTATATATTCTTTAATTAAAGTTTTTTACTTACCTATGAAATGTGATCCATTTGGACGTCGTTAACTTGCTGTCGTAGTGTTGACAATTAATATCAAAACTTTTCGTCCCCTTGTCAGATTCCTTGCTTGGTTGCGTCATTTTCTCTGACCACCGATATTTCTGACTCATTGTAAAGAAACAGCTCGTGTAGCGCACACGGAGTCACGTGATGTCCGGTCCACTAGCTCACTGAACGGACTTACCATTTACGTTTTAAAAAATTTGTAAAAGCATTAATTACCTAGCTGTTAATGCTTTGAATACAACGGAGATACAGCCACATAAAGAAAGAAAAGGTGCAGAATATGTTCACACTATTCCTTCGCAAAGTTACGCCTGTGGGGTAAAGGTACCGAAGTCGGGTTCGGTGACTCATGCTAGCTCTGAGTCGGTTCCTGGGCGCGTGCCTCCAAGCGCCGACACTCAAGAGAGGAAAACACACGTCACTCTTGACATTTATGTTTTATTCTATGTAACAAAAATAATTACAATGTTGTTGTTATTTTTTGTTGTTGTTGTTCTAGGACTCTAATAAGATTTGAAAATAAAAGTAAAAAGGACACACAGACAGATTTACATAAACATCATAGAGAGAGGTTGAAGAGTATAGTTATATTGAACAACAGAGCGGACATGATTCCCTGCTAAGAAGAAAAGTTAAAAAAAATAAAAATAAAAAAAAACCTATCTTGGTATTCATGTCGCAGAGGTTAAGGTGCCTGTTTAGAACCGCATCACATGTAACAAGTACATCAGCAATTCACAATAAGCTCCACACAGTCGGTCAACCCCATTCCCATCGTTGGCACATAAAGAGATAGACTTTTCTCACCAGCATTCTGAACCGGATCTTGAACGTTAGTCAATTAAAAACTGCCATATGATCTGCAGCTGTGTGTGGGTTGTGGGGTTTGTGTACAGGAATCTTAATTAGAATGGATGAAGTCTAATCAACACAACAGAGCGACGACAGAAACATCGTGGATTTACCGTGTGAGCCGGTCTGTTCCAATCAGAGCGTTTTACAGCAAACCGGCACATGTGAAATTGGATGACTAACCGTGTCCGTGGCAATGATGTAGGGAGTCAAAACAGCACAATGGGAGGCGGCAAGGCAGAGGGGCGGGCATTTTCGGACAGAATAACTTTCTGAGATAAAAGCAAAGTAAAGTAAAATGCTAAATATTACAATAGTAGCTGACACTATTTTATTTATTTTTTATACTGACTGGAAATGAATAATATCTTCTGTTCTCAGTATATGTTTCACCCCGGAAGATTATTGATGGCGCACAACCTCCAACCTCCACTTTCTATACAAATGATCATATATATATATTTTTTTGCAACTACCGGTTAAATCAAACCTGTTGCTAATTTAAAGGTTTGTAAAAAACCTTTGACATAAACATCCTTGATGTTTTTGAGACTAGAGTCTTATCTACAAGGTAAAAGTCAGCCTTGGACTTGGCTCCTCTCTGATTAGCCCATTAACTTTAGCCTCAGCGCCAGCTAATCTGGATTTGAACTGATGTACAACACACATAGGGTAATCTAGTGCAGGCAAGAAACTGACTGCTTCTAACAAATCCCTTATAACTGTACTGTAAATTTGCAGTTCTGATTATCTTTGTCTACACTGTCTGTCACACAGCTACAGTACTCAAAACTGTCTTGAAAATTTGAATATGCGACTCAACTGATCTAAACAGGGATTCGAAATTTTGGTGAGAGAAAACGAAGTAGGATAATAAATCAATCTGTAGGATTTTTAAAGAAATATTTATCTAAATACCTAATAACCATAAAAACTGGTTTTCCTTTCCTAGAATGATTTGGGCTTTCTTAAGAAGTCCCTCGCAAACACGACATAATTTCTAGAAGTGTCTATTTTTTTTTCGGGTGTGAATAACGAATAATAATCCCAAAAGTTGTAGTTCTATTGCCAGGCCTACATGTGGTGCTGTGCTGCTCCCACAAAAAATACACGAAGCAGAGAGGAATAAGATTTGATGGGAATGTGAGGCTATTGTTTTCACACAAAAAAAGAAAGAAAAACAACTGCTTACTGATTTATAAATGATTCTAAAGTGGAAAAACTTTTGTGTAAACAACTAACAGCATCCTGGTGTAAATCGCACCTCGCTAAATACCAGGAAATAAAACAAATCTTAAGTAAACCTTTAGCTTACCAAGTAGGTCAATTTAAAATCCATCTGAAGATGCTTCAGTCCAACCTCCTTAAACACTTAAATGCATTAAGCCAACAATTTTATTCTGTTTGGATAGTTAGAAGCATTGCCTGCTGTTGACAGATGCTGTCTGTAACAGCTAAAACCACAATAAAGCCTTAAAACGGTCGTAACATTAAAAGGGGTTGTAGTTTAGTTGACAAAGATTTCTCTGAGTTGCTTTTTCCTAATTTGATTAGGAGGTAATGCTAAAAAATTGGCCAATAAGTCTGACTTTTTTCAGCCTTTTTTATGCAAAAATTAAAAAATGTTAAGTCAATTAATTTTTCTTGCCCAAATACATAGCTTTACATTTTTTTTCACATTGGGCTTTATTTTACCAACATTAACCATGTAAATTGCTCATATCGTAATTTTGAGGGGAATAAATATGGCCATTTGTTCTATAAGACAATCTCTTGTAATGGACAATCTCCTCACTTTGATCTCCAAGGCGGTTTATCATGTACTGAAATAGGGAATATGCAGCAACTGAACTGTTCCCAGACGTGACAATTTTCTTCCGACCACTAGGTGGCACTGTGACACAGCACTGCTTCTTTATCACCCCCATCTCCTCGAAGCTAGATAACAAACTGTCAGCTCTGCTGTTTGGGGCAAGCTAACCATTGTATAGGCTTAGCACTTGTAGCATTGCGACAGTAGGCTGTTTCATGGGGCAGATTGTACATCATATATACCAGCAGATCACAAAAGCAAACATGTTAGGGTAATAATACTCAGTGCTTCAGAGCGGAGGTCACATTCACATTGTTACAAAGTGAAACTAGACTGAGGCATCTCTTGTTACGCAAATGATACAAATGCAAAACACTGAACACTCAAACAGTAACCCCCTAAATATACACACACACACCCACACACACATACACACATGCAGAGCTCTGATGTCAGTTCAGTATTACTCAGACACACACAGATGCGCTCTCTCTCTTCTTTCTCAATAGCAATGTTGTAAAATGAAATCAGATCTACACTATCCGTACATTTACATCTTATATTTGTTTATGTTCATAAATACGATCACACTCGTATTGTAATAATGTACATGTAGAGGCTCTTTCTGAACAACCAGGGAGGGAGCGTCTGCAGTGGAGGAGAAGATCATCGTCTTTACTTTGGACATAAATGCAACGTTTACCACGGATATCTCTGGTACATTCTTGCTAACGTAATCATGTGACTTACAGACAACTGTAATTCCCAGTCTTCAAGACAAACCAACAAAAACCACCCATTTTAAAATAACTGTTATGGGACTATGATGAAACTCAACTTCCCCATGTCTTTTATTGGTGCTATGCGTGTGATTGCCCCCAAACTGTGTGGACAAGTTAAGTTTATGATTTCATTTTATTACGATGTTGATAGAGCAAGAACTTTAAAGAATGCCATGCCTTCTCGCCTGGTTGTGTTATGTGGTGGAGTCTGGCACTGCTCCAAACTGCTCCTTATTAGAATGCTTCCAATTAGAACAAGAGAACTGAAACTGTATGAGTCAAGTCAGATATTTCTTCAGGAACAAAAGTGTGTCTTTCTGGGACATCCTGTCAGTCACAGTGCAGATACTGCAGCATCCAAAATGTCATTGGCGAGTGGCATTTAGAGACTTGGAGGGGTCTGGACTCTTGGCTATTGACAACAATTCCTTTCTGCAGGTGTGGATTCAGTTGATGTTTTAAACGATTGGATCCGATTTTACCCAATCGCTAATGTTTGGACGTGACATTACGTAATGTGCCACTTCGATGAAGCAAACTGGAAGTTGCATGCTTTGTAAGCAGCCCCATGAGGAGTAGGACCGAGACATTGTTGTCAACAATAAAAGGTCTTAAACATCCCTCTTGCTGTGACTTTAATTGTTCAATATGTGGAAGCGTGGCAAACACTGACTGAACGACTTTGTTTACTTCCTCCGATTTCATTGCTAAAACTATAGTCCTGCATAAGAAGGCTAACTTTAAAGTAGTGTCAGACTGACATAACCATAAATCTCTGAGATTGCCTATTCTAGGTTGATGTGGATCTTGGCTAAACGGTCACCAGTTGTTTTTGTGTATTTCTGGGTGTTTAATGCAAATATGTAGCTAAACCATCCAGTTTTTTTCTTTCATCTAGCTTACCACAGGTGACACAATGCCTGAGCTACCTCTTCAACCCTTTGCTCCGTTTCTCATCGATTGTAGATCTGAGCAAAGTTCCTCTCCCTTTACCTATTATCAAAGCGCTTCCTCCCTGACATTTAGGGAGGAAGAAAGAAAAAAAAACAGGGCAGCAGCAGGACGCAGGCAGACAAAGAGGAGAGACGGCTATTTAATGTGAAACAACGGTGAATCATCGTAGCAGGTTTGGCCTTTCTCAGAAATACCATTCTGTCATAAGATCTATAATTACTGCTGTGATTATCCCCGCGTCGAGATGGTCAAGTGCCTCCTCTTGTTGCTCAAACAAGTGGTTTTACTGACGAAAGACTGCGGGGTTTGCAGGGTTCGACATACATTTTGCAGATCAGAGAGACTGAAGAACAAAAGCTCGGGTTGCGTCACAAGCAGAACAAGTCTTGGCATTAACCAGATTACAAACTCCTTTGACAAAATATTGATTTTTGTTATCAAAGCTGTGCGCGTAGCTAAGAAGTGACTGAGGAGCACATCAGTATGCCTGGCCATGCCGCTGGAGGCAGCCGGGTGACACATTTCATCAGCTGCCAGCCTAGTGTTTAGCTGGTGGACACTTAGCCATAATCTGCCACAAAAACTCTCCCTGGAAGCAGCTGGAAACTTGGCTAGGGAAGCATCTAAACCAGTGCAGGCATGGTCTGACCAAAACAGTGTGTATACTGTACCTCCAGTCTCCAGTACTGAAGGCAATAATAAGATGAAATGTCTGGTATTCCATGAATATAAAATAGCACTCTCTGTCAGATAGCTGATCTCAACACTGCTGTTACCCCGCAGCCTTGTGATCTCACGTGCAATACAGTGCGAAAGCACGAGTAACACCATGCTGCTCTGCTATGCACCAAATGCAGCAGGAGGGAATTCCACTTTTCACAAACCATCTGACTGAATTTGTCACGCCTCCCGTCTAGAGTAAAGCAGAGTGGGGAATAAACGGAATGGCGTCAATCAATCGTCAATGCCTCTTCCTCCTCCTCCTGCAGGACTGCATCCCTCCCTCCCTGTCTTTTCTCAACCTCCTAACTTCCCTAGCTTCAGTTCACCCCCTCATCCCTTCCCTCCCTTCTTTTCTTGCCCTCCCCATCCCCTTCTACTTCTGCATGTCACACTGCAGCAGTAAGACGATGGAAGGGTCGGACTTGGCCGCCTCTTTGAACTCCTCCAGGGTGATCTCGTCATTGTGGTCCTTGTCCATCTTGGAGAAGATCTTGTCGACGCGCTGCTGAGGCGTCAGCCCGTCCTCGTTCATGCGCATCATGATCACCGTGCCGACCATCTTGTAGATGGCCTGCAGCAGAGGGTAAAAGGGAAGAAGCTTTTTTTTAGAAGGAACTTTAAGCTTTCTTTTTAGGTCGCCCACATACAATCACACACCTCGATGATCTCCAGCATCTCCATGCGTGTGATCTTTCCGTCTCCGTCAAGGTCGTACATGTTGAAGGCCCAGTTGAGTTTCTGCTCAAAGCTTCCCCTGGAGGTGATGGACAGAGCGCAGATGAACTCCCTGAAGTCGATGGTTCCGTCGCCGTTCTTGTCAAATGTGCGGAAGGCATGCTGGGCAAATTTTGATGCGTCACCGTACGGGAAAAACTGAAGAGAGAAAACAAGAAGAAAAGCAGAACGACAAATTAGAACAATTGTACTGCAAAGAACCTTGATGCCGTCTTTGGCCATGATGTGTTGGTCAAAGATGTCTGTAAATCTTTACTAGATGGCAAATTCTATCACACAGAAAACAACCTTTTATATGCAGGAATATATTGATTGAACATCAGGAAAATAAGATGAAGTGAGTGACGCATAGAAAGAGAACATGAAGGTATTGGCAGAAATATCTCTTAAGCCACATTGTCATTGTTTTTGCTATGATTAACTGTAACACACAAGGATCCCCCAACCATTCCCAAAATTTATATTGATTTAAATCTTTGGCCTTAAATTGAATTCAGTGTGCCATGAAAAAAGGCCTTGAAAAGTCTTCAATTTGACTTGCTGAAACCTTCAGATACCCTGAGTTACATGAGCACTTGGCTTTTCAGAGACTGAGATGGGTTACTGTTTTCTAAATGAGCTGAAAGCTAGTGAGGTGAAAGCCAAGGGTCAAAAGTATATCCATGTTTTGATGACATGCTAAGATCACAGTGCCACTTAGTGGCCTGTCATGACAACTACAGCACATCAAAGAGCTTCCCGAATGCAGGGAGTTTTCAGTTTCTAGTGTAAAGTAATAGCAGTCCTGGTGGCTAGCTAGCTAGAACAGGTACACAATGAATACAATAACTCAGTAGTTATAAATCTATTATAATCAACTAAGAGAACAAAAGTGATTAGCACTAAGAGTGCCATCAGTTAGAGTTCCAGTGAAACCCAGCCGTCCTTATTAAGGCAGAATCAATTAGCACGTCTTCTTCTCCTTTGCCTCATGTTTTCTCCCGGCTCTCACCTTAACGTAGAGTTGCTGGAACTCCTCCAGGTTGAGAATGCCCGAGGGGCAGTCTTTGAGGAAGCCTTTGTACCACTGCTTGAGCTCCGCCTCGTTGAACTCCGTGCTCTTGGTCAGGTCGTCCAGGACCTCCGGGGCCAGCTTGCTGTTGTGTTTCCCCATGATGCCTCACCTCTCTGAGTGGGAAAGCAGAAACAGAGCAAGACCGGTTGAGCATGCAGGTGAGGGGCCGCTAGACTAAACAACAACAGCAGCGGCGGTGGCCCTGTGTTGTTGAACTGCACAGGCCTCATGAGGATGACGAACATAATGAGAACATAATTACTTGTGAACAGGTGCAGCCAGAGCAGGTCTGCAACATTTTCATCAGGCTGTGGGTGTCTGAATATTTGCCAACTTTCATCTTCCAAGTGGATTTTAGTCTAATTGTGACTTTAAAATAAGATATTTCTTCTCTTTATCAATGAGTAAAATGACTGAACATCTAAAAACAAATCTGCAGTTTGACAACACAAACATTGACAACATAATTCTGAGTAACATCAGATACATGCAAAAATAAAAGTAGAAGAAAGTTAGCGAGTTAAAGCTGGAGGGCTTCGAAATCTGCAGCAACTGTCCGTTCCTTAGAATGACGACTCTGACCTCTCGCTGTGTTGGCGAGGCCTGTGATGTCATCGCTTCAGCTTGGCTCATAAAACGGCCCATTAGCCACCGACACCATACACATAACCCCACATGCTGATGGCCACTGCAGCACCTTCGTGACACCATCCGTGACTCATGGAGCCGTTTTCGCACTCTGACACAGGACACAGCCGACGGCGCAGTGCCGGGCGGCCACAAGTCCTGACGGTGTCAGGGCAGTTTTCTGGCAGAAGCATCATCCTGTCGCACTAAACGCACAATGAGTAATGGATAGGGAGGCAGCTGAGCCCTAAATTCCTGTGAACTGTGCTATTATTTTTGAAGAGTTGCATTCCCGAAACAAGTCAAAGACACTTGGGGGACGCATTAGCTTAGAAGCAGAGTCATAAAAGATATTGATGGAAGGAATATTACCAGTAAAAGGGTAAAAGCTGTTGGAGACAAGAAAAACGTGGCAAAGGTCAGTTCTGATTTCTTCCAGGTGTGTGTGTCTGGATTTCAAGTCAGAAGCTTACCAAAGGCGTTACATACACACACCATTTCAAGAAACAAGCAATAAAATAAATTAACTCAGGTCATAAACGTCCACTGCTAAACTCCTAATGAGTCTCTAAATTCAAAGTTTAACTAGTGTTCTCATGGATTTGCACATTTAAATGCATGTGCAGGGCAGAAGTCCGCCATAAAGGCACTGACTTGTTCCTTAGTCAGTGTGTGTGAGTGAGTTGTCTGAGGAACTCACTCACACACGCATCATATTCACCCTGATTCTTCTCATATTTTGCATTGTTAAAGCCACTAATTCTGTGGCTCCCAAAGACAGGAGTAGGAACAGGCTTTTTTTTTTTTTTTTGGATTGTGTATTATTATCACAAAACATTTCTGCTAAGAATTTTGAATTATCTTGATGATTTCTAATTATTGATGCCTAAAAAAACTTGAAAAAAAGAAAAAAAATGACTAATTTGTCACTACATTCTTACATCTTTAGAGACCAAATATTTTGTATTTTTACAAAAAAGCTTCAGCTCAATCAGATCAGGTGTGTCTGTGTCTGGAGTTTTGAACAGAGGTTTTCAAGTCTTGTCAAAGACTCTCACTTGGATTTGAGGTCTGGACTTTGACTGGACCATTCTAACATAATAATCTCTGATCTAAACCAATCTGCTGTCCATTAGATTCGGTTCAATTGGGGACCAACATTTGTTTCATTCTCAGTTGGTGCGATTCACTTTCACACCTCACTGTGTCCAATGAGTCAGGTCCTGTGACTGAAACAGTTCTGTTCCCCTCTTCGCCTGTTGTGGCGCTGCACCAAGAACTACTGAAGCAAACAACACGTAAACGTCAGAAGAAGACACTGAGCGCAACTTCCTTCTTCACGAAATGTAATTAAAAATGCAGTGGCATCAGATTTCAGTGGTTGCAGTATTTCTCTTTTGTCTTTTGCAAAAGACCAAGACCAGGCAAATGAATTACAGTTGGGTCAAAGTGGGTGTGAATGCACTAGAGTTGGTGAAGTATAAACACTTTTACATTGGTTTTAAGCCTCGATCTATTTGTGGAAAAAAGAGAAAATACAACTTTTTGAGGAAGTAAAGCCCATTATATCAGACCGATTATATCAGACACCGGAAAGTCATTCTGAAGGATTGTTCTCATTAGCAGAACAAGCAACCTTTTAATCCACTAAACCCCTTCCCCAGTAGAGTTGTCGACTTTCTGACAGCTCGTCTTAGTGAGGCCTGACTCTCTGGTGTCAGGGTTTATGCAGAGATAACCATCATGGCCCGATCTCATTGGGCCAGCTGAGGTGAAGCTTTGACAACCCAGATGAACAGCCTTCTTCAGCATATCGCTTCGGCTGCCCTGGAGGAGCTTATCAGAATGCAAACAAAAAGGTGAAGGTGTGCACATGGAGAGCAGTGAGAAGGGAAAAAAGGCACAGAAAAACTGAACAACACATGGATGTAGACTCTAACCTTAACTATTCAGATTCTTTCTTTCAATTAAACATGAGCTGTATTTCCTTCTGCTGGATGTTGTCTTCTGGATCTTCAACACACACGACAGTCTCATTGTACCCTTTTATTCACTGATTTTAATGTAATAAGCACTTACAAATAACATGAAAATGATGGAGCCCCATGACTCTTTATTTTTTATCTCTTATGTGAAACGCAGAGCTGTGAGAACGCTGCTCACTAAAACCATCGATTGACTCGACAGCATGCTGTTGCTGCTGTGCGCAATGACGTCTTTGATATGCCGTTCATGTCAAAAACACCTACACACACTCACATACACACACTAGTTATGATGGTCGCTGTCATTACTTCAGGAAACAATAAAGGGTAAGGTGCAGGTTTTGTGTTATGGAAACAGAAGATACAAGCAGGATACCAGCTCAGTCCGGTTTGGCACTGCCGAAGGAGAAGACAGACGAGTTTCTTATTGAGTGTGAAGGGAGTTTAATGCATGGACATTCCAGCCGCCACGCTGAGAGTAAAACCCTGGGTGGAAAGCCGAGCTGTAAATGCGTGGGGGGGACTTCATGTGTGTCAACACGCATGTGTTTGTCAGGCCAGCTTGACGGAAGCGAAGCTGACGGGGCGAGAGGCTGAAGCATGTTGGAATGCCTGCATTGTGGATTACTTAAGGATGCATTTAGCAGGAGACAAGTGGAAATCAAAATGTTGAATACAATGACAGCTGCTCCGCAATTGTCCAATACTTTTATTTCTGCATTGGACGGCTGCAACGGAAAAGACAAGAAACTTGGCACTTGAAATGAGAATGAATGACCAAAGCCACATGGTTAATAGAAAAGTTGCTTTCTTAATCCTACATTTCTTAAGTTTTTAGAGATTAAAATGTTCACAACTCATAAGTCGGCAAAGTGCCAGATTTCTAGCCTACTAGTCCCTTTTATATTGGTTTCTGCAAATTCCCAATCTTGAATTAGTCAGACTGGTATCAAACATATTTCTTGGCACACCCGGGTATGTCCAATCACTGTGCAATGTACGAAACAAATCATTATTTCAAACTCCCTGTCTTACTCAATATCACCGCCATCACATTTTCAAATACAGTTACACCTCAGTAATAGATCTTTGTCTGGATGCCTGTTCACATTTCTCTTTCCAACTCCATTTAAATGCTGTTTAGGCAGAAGGCAGCGTCATCTTTCCTGTCTTTTCAACAAACTTTTATTCAGACGGATGGTCTGGACAGAAGGCTGAGTTTGTTCTGTGACAGTTCTGGAAGTGAAACCTTTAATCGGTGTCATAGTGCTCTGATCTAATGTGTGCTGATGTGTCTGTTCACACCAGAGTGTCTCCCTTGACGGAGAGACAGTGATCAGAAATGTTCAGTGCTTGACGAAGCAGCTCATACCTTCTGTTGTGTCGTGACAACAGCACAAAACTAGAGACTCGCATTTTGATGCATGGATGTTTCATCACACGCTGTACATGTCAATGTCGCTTCTAGATAAAGTTTACACAGACGCAAACAAAAATGTGAAGCCACGGAATCCAGTTTTACCCTCTGCTTAGGTTATGTAAGGAGAATATGTAAGGTCTTTTTTTTTTGACAACTGTCTAAAAAAATCTATTGAAAATCTCCTTTGACAACTTAGACTTGGTCAAATGCCATGTTAAATACACAGTTTTTATTAAATGAAAAGTTCACAGTCTGTAAGGTGTCGACAAGAACTCCCTCAGAAGATGCTAAATATGTCCAGAATTATCCACATTTCCCTCTTCCAAGTTTTGAAACTGTAGTCGTTATCAGCGCAGCAAAAGAAAAAACGCTCTTCATCTGAAATATCTCGTTTAATTTGATAGTACTGTGTAGACATCTCTGCAAATTGGCAAAATAACCCGACATAAGACAACCCAACTGATTAAAATGTTCATTGATTATGGCATGGTTCACCTAGTTTCTCACAGCCAATCATTGTAAAGCCGTAGTGACTGTGGAGTATTGTTCTTGACATTCAATTGTGTGGTTGCTGAGCTGTTAGTAGTTCCCCCTTTTGAAGTTTACCTGGAATTTCCTCCAAAAAATCATGTATATTATTTTTATTTTTTTGTAATACGCCATTTTGGAGAACCTACAATGTTACTACTTATCAAAAGGCTTTTCCAATGTTTCATTTTCATCCACACAAATGCAAGTTTGGAAGTTTTCTCACAACTAATGGAACTTTTCTTCAGACTCTTTCTGCACCTCCATCAGTTTCAGTATTGTTGTGGAGAACCAAACACCATCAGGAGTTTTTTCAGGTGATAAATTATGATGGGATGCAGGCGGAAGAGTCCGTCAAACCCAAAATCTATGTTTTTCACTACTCACCCCAGTTAACCCTGCAAGTTCTAAGTTAAACTCTTCTACTGACTCAAACCAAGATGAACAAAATCTAGGTTTGAGAATGTACTGAAACTAATGCAGCAGAAAAAAACGACATGAATTGTTGAATAATAAAACATGGCATTAATAATTCAAATGCGTGTACTCTCATTATTCAGCTTTAAAAATTATTCTCTTTTTTATGCAAGTACAAAATTATTCATTACCATTAAGTCTTATTTCACTTTCCCATTTGTTTTGTCTGAATGAAAGTAATATTTCAGTTTGGAAGGAGACCTGCCAGTCCCAACTTGAAATTGATAGAAAATCTGTGAAGTGAGCTAAACATTAGGGTATTGGTAAGGAGCTTCCCAACCCCAAAAAGTTAGAGCTCACCACTAGTGATAAACTATTATAAGTGGAAACTTAAGAAAAAAACCCAAAGCTGGGCAGCGATGATAAGAAACTAACAAGGTTTTATTGCCACTGGTTTTTAAGAATGTTTGGCTCCTTCTACATAATTTTGTTAGGATCTTAAAAATGCTCAGATAGAAAAAATCTACATCAAAGAATAAATCGGTTAATATGAAACATTTGACCTGTAATGTTTTACAAATGTCCTCTCAAGGCGTCTGCCAGCTTCCAGTTGCTGTAATTCCTCTACATCACTTCAGTCAGTTAAAGAGCTTAACTCAGTGAAAACTCAGAGACAGTCAACATTTAAAACATCCTTTTTGAGAATCACAAAATGGTTGAAATGCTTCAACTGTAATCTCACACAGTCCACAGTGAGGACTTGCTAATTTCCACTATATGGAGGAACAAAATGTTGAGCACACTATCTCTATGTTGGGAGCTCACGCTCCGCGGCTTTGGCTGAACATGTCTCAAAGGGAGAAACGTGTTGCTGTCTCTGCGAGGGAAAATGATTAGCTGGCAAAAGCTGTAATTGAGTTGGAAAGAGCGCAAAAATGGGAAGCGGGGCGTCCCGTAGAGCTGGTGACTGTGCAGGGCGGAGTTTGTGTCGTCTCTTCAGAGTGGAAAAAGGACAACAGACGTGATATGGGGACAATCGATAACACACTAGTCCAAAACCAGCTCTGCTATCTACTTCCCTGTGAAGTACAGTGTGTGTGTGGGGATGTGTGAAACAGAGGGTAAAAGAAGTAATGAAAACCTAAAACAGAGCCTGCTTATTGTTAAGTGAATAAACAATAAGCTAAAACATTATTGGGGCAGCTCAGCGAACTGACAGAAACAAACCGCCATCCGTCAGAGACCGAGGCTCACGGCCAACAACGAGTCGCCTGATTTATGGATGTGATACGAGTTCAAACCAAAATACTGTTGATTGAAGGGAACGTAAGTTTACACGGCTCCGCCGCTTCACGCCGAGAGCGCTGTACTTGTGATGTAAAAGGCGTAAACCTTGAATCAAACTCGACAAACTGAAAACTGTTCGCAACATGAAGCATATCTGAAACTGTTTAGAAAACTAGAAATATTACAGCAATATTTACTAAAGGATTATGTTTTCCCAGATATGGTGGTGCTTTTTATCTCATTGTACCAAACTTTAACATTTATTTTAATAAAATACCTACCAAAATTTAATGAAGTCTTAAATAAGGCCATATGAATGGCTTGTATCTAATGTACACATGTTTGAGAAATGATGTAGAGAGTAAGAAACTACAGTGGACAGCGGGGTGGATTAGTACATGACCTTAAGAAGATCAGGCAGCCCAGCATGAGAAGCTGTCATGTCCTGTGATTAATACAGGCTAAAGGGATCAGAAGGAGTTTGGAGAACAAGACAAAGAAATTTACAATCACAAACGTTTACATACACTCTATGTCTCGTTGTCTGCCATTGGTTTCAGGGTTTCCGTAAATTGATTTTGCTTGACAAACCTTCTTCCTGGTTCATCTTTTCCAGCTACATTTGTTTCTTCAACTCAACTTTCTATAATTATGCTTGAACACAACCTTTAGCAATGACTCTTGCGGAGGGTGTCAAGGAGTACATTCACACAGCAGGTGTTGATGCTCTATATCAATGCTTTTAGCTGAAATGAGATTTTTTTTGTGTGTGGGTTCGTTCCAGTTACCAGTTAAACCAGATTGCAAAGAGACTTCTGTGTGAACAGTGAACGGCGACGTCTCGCAGCAGCGCACTGTTCGCTGAAGTAATAATGGATGCCATGTATTACAAATGTGCGCAAAACTTTGTCGATATTATGCTAAGGTCGAAAAAACACAATTTCACTTTTGCCGTATTAATAAAAAAGTCAAATAGGTTTGGTCACGCAATAAGTTAAAAGACATTTCTCGCCATCATCCTCCTACCACTTCCTGTCGTCGTCTTTGAAGATTGCGCCAGTGGCAACATCCGGCTGATGTTTTGAAATTGCTTATTTCACTCATTCGACTGAATGATAAGTCTTTTTTTCCTAAGATGATTTATAATTTCAGTCCTAACATCAGTGGACAGTTTTGATCCATATGTAAAGGAAGAGCAAATATTAAACCAATGTCCTCAATTTTAATCTTCTGAATGAAGGAAGGATTTTCTAAAACGGGTCTTAGTATATGACTAGCTCTAGAGTGTGACAATAACACAGCACCAGTAGAGCAGTTAGGCGTTAATGAAAACCAGAGCTCCTGTGTTGAGCTGACAGTGAGAGAGCAGCAGACTGCTGGTCTGAAGTCAAGCTGTGCCAAGTTGTGTAACAACTGGAGTGGATGGCACTGCAGGCATCGGCCTCGACTCAAATGAATATCTAAATAGATCGAAAGGTTTTGTGTTGATTATTATGTGACTATTGATTCTTTTTGACAACCCTAGTTGCCAGGGGAGTGACGATGCATTCAGCTCACAAGAAAGAACGATGTCAGGGTTCATGAGAATGAGGTGAGGCCATAAGAGAATTTCACAGTACTTTGATATTGTTTTAGTATTTAATTTCTTTTATACAGAGTAAGGATCAGCGCTGAACAATCTAAACCACATATTGTGTTTTTTGTGCCTGTTTTTAGTCTATGGTGGTCTTAATGCCTTAAAAGCAACACAGTGTTTCCTTTTTGTAATTCCACAACTAGAACAGATTCTTGAAAAAATGGGAAAGTGTGTTTTAACAAATCTCTGTTCAGTATGTAATTCTTCAGTTCAGGCTTGTAACGTTTGTGAATTTCAATGCAGTCCACATTCCTTAAATAGGCCTGTGAAACAACCATTTAGTTTACCACAGAGAGGTAACAACGAACAGGATGCAAACGTTAACCTTCTCTAAAGAGAAACTGACACATAGGACCCAAACAACTGCTCAAAATTACTTTCAAAAACTGTTTTCTTTCAGAGCATTTTGAATTTTGATGTAGTTTTTGTTACAATAGTAGCCCTTATTTATCTATAAAGATAACTAATATCATTTATTAAAGGTAAGGTCCTCTGTTTTGGGGACTCTGCTGCCAACTGGTGGTTAAATATGTAATTTCATAAAAGAAAAAAATCATTGCAGAGACTTCGTATTTCCTAAAAACCAGTAATATACTGGGATCCTGTGTTTACAGCTGTAAATGTGTGATCGTAAGTACGGAGGCAGTTTTTAATTTTGATTCAAGGAATTAATTTTTGGAAAAATATTGCCCCATCAGCGTTAACACAGGCAAAATTTTTGCCTAAAAGCTTAAAAAGTGGCTAAAAGGACTCAACAAGCTTGCCAGCTACTAGCCACCATGACTAGCCTATCACTAGCCACTTATAATAGGTTTGTATCTTCGCTGTTACTCTGTCACAGTTTGCTTTTTCTTCTGAAAAGCCAAAATGGTGCCACACTGGAATACCGTACCACAAATAGCTGAAGAGTTCACTGTACAGTATTCGTTATTGTGTCTGTTTTTTCTTCTTATCCAACTTTATGGTTGTGCAATGAGAATAAATAAAATTCCCTTTATGATTTGAAACCATTCTGAATGTAATTCTGTGATGAACAAAAACTTTTTGAAATCAACATCTAAGAGATGAGACGTAGTTTTGAGTCAAAATGTAAAAAAGATCATTTGAAGAATAACAACACAAATGGGCGGTGAGGTATCATCATTTCCCTGAATCACGTTTCATTGGCTTTTCTTTAAAACCTATGATATCATCCAGTTAAAGTCACAGCCTAATTTTAGTACACGAAGCAATCCTGCCAACTAGACAAGAAAGACCTTTTTGTGTTTATGCCAACTGTAATTTAGTGTAGAGAAACAGCAGATAAGCTGCACTGGAATGAGTGAAAATCAGTAGAAAATAAGGAAAGAAGTGTTAGCATGGCTCTTGTTAGTTTTTATATCGCCTTAATCTGCATACACCTCCCAGCAGACTCATTCAGGACGGATGCATCGCTATAGAAACACTGCTCCCTCCGGTGCAGTTCGAATGCTCACTTAAGATGAAGCAGCATGTTGAGCCAGGGGAGAAACACAGGGCACAAAACGGCAATGTGTCCTCATGAGTCAGTCTCCTGGAGACTCTATGTTTAAAATATCACTGATTCACCACAGGGTTTTATTCACTGCTATTACTGTAGCAGATTCCCTTTCTGGCTGAGTCTTAACACACCTGCAGAACCTGCTAAAATCTGCAAATATCTGTTCCTAAAACACACTGAAGTTCACTGGAGCAAAATTGTCTCCTAGATAACCTACGCTCAAGAAAATGTATTAACTCCAAGTACCGTTTTGGGAAAACAGGGTATCTGCAGGTTTTAGCAATCAAATTTAAGACCTTTTAAGACAATGTTAATGCCGTCTTGAATTAAATCAAAGCGCAAAAGAATGTATATCTGTCCACACATGTGGTCCATTGTAAATAAATTTGATTGGTCCATTCTAGCACATGCATCTTTTGACAACAAAAGATGGATACAAACTATTTCTGTGTAGCTTTGAGGTTGTAAACATTTAAGCTTTCAAAAAATAATTGGTCTTCAAGGTAAAATAGACTGGAAGACTTTTAAACTGTGTAGCCAGGCAGAAATTTTACAAACTAAATTCAATCATTTGTCTGGAGTTCTTAACAAAGCAACATTTGTTGCATTTTCAGGTAGTGTGGCGCTTTCACGCTGTCCTGCACTTTGAAAAACCTGTTCATCTCCTCACCTGTGGTGGCACTGCACCAAGAACTACTGAAGGAAACAACATGAAAACCTCAGAAGAAGACATGAGTGCACATTTCTTCTACACAAAATGCAATAAACCACCAGCCATTTCTCTCTCTACACTGATTTATTTTGGTTGTTTGTACCCAGAATGCCCTGCACATTAGTTCGCTTTTTGCTTTTGGAGCGCTCTTTCTTGGCGTTCACATATACATTCAAACTGCACCAGAGTTCACCTCAATCTAACCAAGACCTAGGTTTTTTGGCGGACCAGAGTTCGCATTTTTGATCTGTATGAGAGTTTGATTGCACATTTACATCTCCACGATCAAACCAAACTTTCTATGCTAAAGCTAAAGTTCAGTTAAAGAGTACTAAACAGGGCGCGTGTATATGCACCCTGACGAGTGTGAAAAATAGGGGTGCAGCAATTGAAGTTCTCTGGCTTGTCACCAATTTCTGGGAAGCCTGACCTTGCAATTCCAATCCTGGCCGATACCAATTTTATTGGTATGAAAAGTCGCTAAATATTACGACTAAGCCGCTAACTTGACAGCAGTGACTATTGTTAACCGTACAGACGTTACCTGGATGGCAGGTCTATCTATTGACCCTCTCTAACAGCAGGACAAAAGGAGACAGTGGTTGGTTTCCAGACCTTGATGGAGGTAGACAATGTTGCTTGATTAGATTGATTTCTTGTGTAAGTATCGGCCAATCGCTGTCCTCCTAAAATTAAATAAACCATGTCCCATTTCTCTTACTTTTGGAATATCACCAATCTTTCGGTGCACCTATAGGGCACATATTTCTAATATTTTAGAAAGATATGCCACATCATTCAGCCACAAATATTTCCACATACACTGTATGTTTGAGGAAAAAGCCAGTTTAACCATCCTTCTACCACAGTTTCTGTGTGGCATCTTCGGCTGAATGAAGGACCTTGAGTTTTAACATCTGTAAGCGTTCACTAGTTACCCACCAATGATCCAACAAAACTCCCTCACTCTGGATTCTTTTATTAGTGCTCAACCACAATCAGCCAGTTTGCAAACACATACACACGCACGCTCACGACATACACGCACCCAACAACCACACATCTCTATATTCAATCGTCTCTCTCCCTGGGTAATAAAGCATGTGACAAGAATGGATGAATCAATCAGTCAAGAGGTGTGTGTGCATCATGAAAGCTGTCCTGCTTCAAACACAAAGACGTACATTGGACAATGTGCACACACACCGAGCTGGTGATGCATGAGACAGATGAGCAGTACACCTGGCCACATGGCTTATTACCAATATGGAAATGATGCATGGGGAGAGGAAAAAAGAAACAAAACGCTGCGTATGAGTGTGTTATAGGAACACAGCATCCTTCATGTGAGGCTGTAAAACACTTGAAAAACACACACATGCACGCACCCACACACGCCCGCGTACGCACACACACATGCAGGAATAACAGTAGCAGTTAACATGTTGCTTTACATTGGTATTATTGCACTGTGCATGGAAAAATAAATCTTTCCAGCTTCCCAGGATGTGGATACAGTAACATTCACTGACCTGCTGCTCGGTCAGCTGCAGCTTCTTTCCACACGCTGTTGGACATAGCAATGGAGCTACAAGAACATCTCTGAAACACTGCAGTGATTAAAGTCTTTCTTGTTTGATCATTTATTCAGCGAAGACCTAGAGTGTTTTCACACCTGATACTCTGGCAGACTTGGTTTTATTGGGGACCAAAATTGCAACATCTGGTCGCCATACTGCACTGTGTCAAGTGATCCAAACTAATATAAAAACCTGTTCAACCCCTTGGTGTGGTGGCGCTGCACCAAGAGCTACTGCAGGAAACAACACAAAAACCTCCAAAGAAGACATTAAAACAACTTCTTTCTTCGCAAAATGTAATCAAAAATGAAGTAGTGTTGGATATTAGCGGTTGTAGGATTTCTCTTTTGTCTTTGGTAAAAGACCAAGTGCCGTTTCTCAAGCCTAGACTCCTGTGTTTGTTTGGGTTCTATTTACCCAGAATGCTCTGCACAATAGTTCACTACCTGCATTTGGACTCTGCTTGCATCCACATATGAAGTTGAAACCTCACCAGAGTTCCCTTTATTCCAGCTCAAGTTTTTAAGCAGACTAGTGTTCACTTCATTGGTACGCATCAGAATTCAACTGTGTTTTCACACCTCCCCAAACGAACCTGGCTTTCTAGGCAAACGAACTAGATTTTAATTAAAGCGGACTAAACAGTGCTGGTATGAATGCGCCAATAAATAATGTGCTATGGACAACAAATAAAGTGTAGTCTTTGAGTATTCCAATACCTTTAACTGGCCAAGAGTTCTGGGTCCTATCTTCTTCTCAGCATACGCTTCATGGAGTTTTAATATAGGATTTAATGTAAATCTGGGGACTGTGATGGTTTAAGAAGAAGGTTAATTTTGCCTCAAATAATTTTTGTGTTGATATTTATTAGTCATTATCCTGCTGAAATACCCAATTAGGACCTACTTTCAGTTTTCTGACAAAGCCCATCAGGTTGTCGTGTAAAATGTCCCGCTACTTTTTAATCATGTTCTCTGACACGGTTCGCCAGACCTTCGAATGTGGCCGCCCACTTCCTGTCAGGAATTAAACTTGGCCCCAGGAGGTTCATTTGTAGCCTGAACTACTTTTAAACATCTTATTAGAATATAAAATTAGTAAAGCACAAGACGATGCCGATTGGGAATCATGTCAAAGAAAATATATGAACATATTGGTGAATTGTCACCAACTGTAATGCATTAAATCTCTGTTTTCCCATGCACACATACAAACACAAAAACAGACTTTTCTCAAATCTCTACTTTGGTCTGAGTTTTTATAAGTATCAGTTCTAAGTGATATTAGAGTTTTTTGTGTGGATGAAAGTCAGGCTAAATTGCATAAAAGTATATTCGTTTTCCTGTATCTATGATAGTTACGTGTAGCTAAGTTTGGACCAGGCCTCTCGCTCATCTGACAAAACCAAAGGGTTCTAGTGAAGTCCTGCAGTCTAAAAAAAGCTCTATATGTTTATATTTGTGGTGGTACAACAAAGACCAAGTCTGGACGTTTTTTGGCATCCAAACAACCAGACGCCATATGGATGGCATCAAACAGTTGTCGTAGAGACCTGGCACTCTGTTGATGGACGCAGATTTCTTTTAGCTTTTGGCTAATGAGCTGGACAACAATGTCAAAAAGTGTATTTATTTATTACACTTGTTTTTTTTGTTTGTTTTTTTAATTAATTTTAATATTTCACTAGCAAAATATATTTCCCACGTTGAACAAATGTACTGAAATTAAAGGTTGTGTTTTTTTTTAATTGTTCTGTTTATTATGTCAAACCTCACTGCAATATGAAATAAATTTATTTATGCAGGTCATAAAAGATAGACTGTACAGTCTTTTGCAGATGAAAAGCATGTGGTTAAAAAAAAGTAAATAAATAAAAAAAATTGGTCATGATTACACAAAGCTCTTAGCACAAAGCTGTGACCCTGAAATGAATCAGCGGTAGCCGGGCGTCCGTCGGTTCCAAAATGCAGGACTGTAATCGCTCAGCAGCACTTGAGAAAAAGCTTGAGTGGAAACCAGAGAATAACAACCATAAAGCAGCTGCAGTGCTGTCCTACATACCGTATCAGACAAAAGTTACAACAGACCTACTTCCACAAACTCAGTACTGGCAATTGTTACGCATGCTAAGAGAATTTGTGATTCAAGGCAAGTAAAGCACACACACACACACACACACACACACACACAAATAAAAAACAGAGGAAGCCACTGAGGTCTCACATTAATATGTATATAATACATCACTATCCTTTCCTGCTCATAAAATCCCAATAAAAACAGTCAGGCTTTTAGTTGTGACGTGGCTGCAGGAAAAAAAGAAGGAATTTAAAAGGCACAATCGTCAGGATTTACAACCACAGGCTGCAGGACATGCACCCTGATTCCTGCTGCAGCTATTATGTTAAGATAACCAGCTACTCAGGCATCCATTTACATCCTCGTATCATATTTATCTTCTGCACGAGCAGATTAGATTCAGACGTGTTCCTGCTCTCCTCCTGTTTGTTATTTCATTGCTCCCACAGCATGAAGGACATCTTGCATTTCGCAAAAAACAAACGCTTCTTCTTAAATGAAACACAAATTTTTTTTTAAAAATTTAAAAATATGAGTCACCAGGTCTCCAGAATACCTTTTTTTTTCTTCTTTTTTTTAATGAAAGCAGATGTGCTCACCAAAATGTCAGTTCAAAGTGCCCTCCAGGAAAACACTGAGCTCACCTGCTCAACAAGTACAGCTGAGACACCAACTGACTCATATGCAGAGATACAGAATGTAACAGAAGACTATTCTTTAGGAAAACTATTCCTCTTTTATCACTTATTCTGTCAGCTAACAAATAAAAGCTAATTTGGTTCATTATTTTTGTTCCTCCCCGCATCCCAATAACGGTGCAGTGAAAGCAGACCATGAGAACAGAGGATGGAGGGGAGGGAAATGACCTCCACTTACCCTGTTATGTTTGAGGGAAAAATTCAGCTCTTTCTGACGAGGAAAGTGCTTCCCGGCTCGATGTCACGGCGGTATTTTCCTCACAAACGGCTCGTCCCTCATGCAAAGCAGACTCCCGGGTTCACTCGCCTCTCTCTGTCTTTCTCTCTGCGTGGAAGAAGATGAATGAACCGCTGGGTCTCCCTTGCCAACACATTTGCATAAGCCCCGCCTCCCGCGCGCTCCGGTTGGCCGGCGCGCCGCTGAAAGGAGGCTCCCTTTCACTTGATTGGACGAGGCGGCCCGTTAATCAGGAAGCAAGCTGTGCGCGCGGCTGTGTCGTTGACCGTGAAGCTCGTGCGACCGAAAAGAGTGGGAGAAGAAGAAGCGAGCTCCAACTTGGAAACAAGCAGAAGGCGGACTCTGTAGTGATGGGAAAATGTTGCGACTTTTATTTTTGCTTCATATTTGAGTCCGTCACACGCGAATGTTCAAATACGAATGTTCAAATAATTAAGGAAGTTGTAAAATCAGACAAATATAAACTGAGAAAAATATTTACAAATAAAAACACCAAAAAAAACAACTGTTTTCAAATTGTTTTTATTTATTAAATTGGGAAGGAAGATGGTTTAAACCAACCTGACTCCATGTGGAAGAGCAAATAGTACACCTCAAAACATATAGCCTAATTGTTTGCGCAAAGAATGGCTGCAACCAATCACCAATAACTGCTTTTCAGTGTCTAACGTCTCTGTGGAGAGATTTATGTCCACTATTCCTGTAGAATTGGTCAAATTAGCAACCACTGATGGTTATTAGCACTAACACATGTTCACAAGAGAATGAAGGTCACCTTCAACAAAATGACTGGCAGCTCAATGAGATTTAAGTTTTGAGATGGAAGACAAGACCACTGGAAAGAGGTGGACTTGTATGGGGTTCCATTTATGCCAAAAATATGCCTTTTTTTTCTATGCAAGGTGTGTATGCAGGATGCTTATGTAATGTAATATGTTTATGTGCAGATGTAAGATGTAAGTATGTCGTGGGTTTATCTCCATGTGTACACTGAAAAAAAAGAATGGAGCTCCAACTTTTAAAAAAAAGTTAATTTGCTATATGTAATCAAATTAAGTTTGTCAACTTAATTTATTTACATTTATTTAGCATTAAAATTTAACAAGCTTGATTTACTTGGATGAATTTAATTTGATTACTTGTAGCAAATCATTGAAACCACAGTACTTTTTGAGGCTATTTTGTCTTTTATTAAAATTGATTTGATGAACTTAGACATTTAACACAAAACCAGAAGAAATCTGGGAAGGAAAAATATTCCACTCATCTCTGAGCGTCATTAGTGATGCGCAATCTGCTGCATCCACAATTTTCACCAACTTTTCCTGCTTTTTTTTTTTAATTTGTTTTACATATTTCAAAACCAAAAATTGATTTACGAAGTATTACAAGTCAAAGAAGGATTTTGAAGACGAGATTTGAAACATATTTTGGCGCTAGGGTAAACAGGAAATACACAAGAGGGAATCTTGATGCTTGACACAAGAAGAAATGTACGGAGGGAAAACTGGGCCACTGGCTGGCAACAGGCCAAGATTAGTAAAATCTTGTCGTTGGGAATGGTGCAACCTTCAGCACAAGGTTAATGTCCATCACGCTTCAGCAGCACTCTGGTAGTGTGTGTGTCCTTCGGTCCAAGGTAAGCAACAAATCCCTCTGTAACAGAGTCTGATGATCTGCCACTGCAAACAGACCCACCCAACTCTCACTAATATGAAATATCAGATGGTAGAAATTAAAAAGACAGCGAGCAATATGGAAATATGTGACTTTCTTTGTTTGCATGTGGGACTAGTCCTTTTTAAGCGTATGTTTGTAATAAAAACATTGTCCTGAAGAGGAAAATAATACAGACGCAGGAATGAGTTTCACCTAGGTGTGTAAATATTGTAAAGAAAGTCCAGTTCAGCTTTACGTTAGATTTATCCAAATCTGAATACCGATCAGATTTAAGTAGGAGTATTAATGTCTTGCGTTTTTCTCGTCATTTAATTTTTTGTTTTTTTTTCAGGACAGGATACAAGTTTCTTTAAAGTGTAGCTAACACAGTAACCCCCCTGTGAAAGTCTAACCCCCGACAAATGTTGAAAAATTCCAGCAAAGCGGGCGGAGCAAAGAGACGCAACGAGGAGCGCCTGTATGTGGGGCTGAACAGAGGAATTCAACTTTAGCTATGTTTAGCGACTTTTTATCGAAAAACCAACAAGTGACAAATATAACATCCCGTCACCTAGTAACCCAATCAAAGCTCCAGCACATTTGGTCAGCGGGTATCAGTGCTTTAATGCTCTGTACAATGGCTGCTGGGGAAAAAAAACAAATATTTTGTTGTTGACTTACCATCCAGGAACCACTTTCTGCACTCCTGTTGGTTGTGCAGCAGGCTCCACTTCTGCTTTTCAAAAACATCTAATTGTGCCTCCATTTGCAGCTGATTTCACGTGCGAGTGTCAGTTTTGAATTGGGGGGCGTGGCCACCAGCAGCTTTCCTGGATTTAATGTGACAAGAGGCCCTGAAATGGCTCAAAACAAGCAGAAATGACCAGACTAACATCTCATCATCTAAGAATGATGTTGTGTAAAAAAAAAAAAATAAATAAATAAATAACAAATGTGTTTGGCATAATAGGTCACCTTTAAAGACATTGGAGAATTCAACTGCTTTGGCACAATTTGAGCTGCACTGAGATGGTTTTAGGCAAATTAATGCATAACTAAACAAATTTGCACAAAAGTATCAAAATTCGCACAGAAACATAAAGAATGATCCCAAAATGACCCATTAACTTACACTTTTAATAACAATGTGTGCTCCTGTAGTTGTACCTTTATAGTTAGTACATCAACACTGAAACAAATGGCAACATTTTATTTACTAACAGGAAGCAAATTAGAATAATTCCCAATCCAAATCCATCTGCATGTCAGCTCTAGCCTTACGAACTCTGGCAAGAAACTTTTTTTTCCCCTTTTTTTGCAAATATTCCAGAAACCAATCCTTCCTGTTCAATTAGTCTCCGTCTATCTGCCTTTCCCTCCCTTTAATTCAAATATCTATTATTGAAACCCCAGTAATTGATAAAAAATGAACCTCCTCTTTCTCTCTCTCTTTATCTCTCTCTCTTCGCCTAATTAAAATACGCTTCATTGGAAACGGCATGAATGTGGCATAGGCCGCTCCCTCTTTTCCTCGTATGAATATTTATGACATTCAGCAACAGACGGTTACCATGGGAGACAACCCCACTGAGCATGTGCTCGTCCTCTCATCACTCTGTTCTCTCTTTCATCTCCGCTGTCCTCGGTCACCATACCGCCATTGATCTCTTCACTTTGGCAGAGCCCAGCATTGGTTGGAGTCCCATTTCTCTTTTTTTTTCTTTTGTCCTCCCTCTGTCCTGTTGCCGTGTGAAAACTAGAACATTTTGGTTTTTCAGTTGTTGCTTTTCTTTGTGTGAACAAAATGAGGTTGATATCATCTCATTCGCTCAAACCAACGGGCAGGTTGGCAGCCAAATAATGAAATCCAAGCCTCCGTTTCCATACCAGGCTGTGTGTGTGTGGAGTGTGTGCCGATTGCGTTCGGCAGCGGCGGCCTGTAAACTGTCTAATTGACCTTTCCACACTCCACAAAGGACGGCTATGCTGCCCGTCTCCGTCCGCCTGCCCGCCATTCCCCCCCATCTCTCCTTTTCTCCATCGTTCCACCCCGACACCTCTAATCTTGTCCTCCGGTTCTTCTCACCAGTTGTCACCGCTCCTCTTTAGTCATTTGTTTGCACTTCTGAAGGTTGGGTGTGCAGCATTGCATTTTAAACCAGATGTTAAGTCTTCGCAGGGCTTCTTCTTTGCCACATTTTGATGTAGAAACATTTTTTTTATTTTGTCTCATTTCAACACTTTAAATTTATCGTGCGTTCAAAAGCCTAAACATAACACCGTGTAATGTCAGAGGGAATACTTTTCTGCGTCCCCAGAACCAAATGTCGAGAAGTAAGTTCTGTTTTTATGCTCTACAAATCTAGAATAAACTTCCATGTAACTACAAAACTGCTGAAACACTCAAGGTTAAAAACCCCGGTTGTTAATTGCTGCTTTTGATTATTAACAACTTGATCAATGCGTCTCCTTGTTGATTTTTGTTGACAGCATTTGACAAAGTTTTATATTGCTTGTTTCATAATTGTTGACTGTATTGTGACTCCAAAAACACAAAATCCTTCCAAGTATTTTTGGTCTAGTTTGAAGTGTAAATACTTTAATGCACCTGAAATGAGACAAAACTAACTCATAATTAACTTTTCAGCAAGATGGAGGAGCTTTTTTAAGTTAACGATTCCTTAATATTGATTTTTTTTTAAAAAGCACTAGGTTCCACTGGAAGATTATTTAACTTATAACGAAACATTTTTTCCATATTACAAGTGAAATAATCTACCAGGAACTAGTACTTTTCAAAACCAATATTAAGAAATTAATTACTTACAGCAAGTGCAAATATCGTGCTGAGAAGTTACTTGTTACTTGTCCATAATTACTTGGTAAGAGTTTGTGTTTCTGCAGTGATATTTTTTATGGTGTGTAGCACATTTGAAATCTTCTGAGACATTTTAGTCAAAATTACAAGAGATTAAGGCTTAAAATATTCCGCTCTATGGGTCATGAATCAGTACAAGTTTCACTTTATGAAAGAAGAGACAGAAATGTTTACTTTTTCACCAAATTCATACTTTATGAGCTCTATTTGTGGGTGTAATAACATGAAAATGGGCTTAACCTTCTGCTTCTACACTCGGCCCTGTCTTCCACAGTTTAACCACGCCTCTCTCCTAGACAATACTATTGGCTGAGCTTTTGCTGGAACAAAATGTGTTCTCTTTCATCCTTTAAACTTGAAAACCGACCCAGAGTTTGTTTGTTAAAGGGACGTCAAAAGACATTTGACTTTGTAATTCAACACCTTGAACCCCTTGGGCCTCTGTCTCTTTAAGAAACTCCTGCTCTTTCTGAAACTCCACCTTCAGGAAATCATCACAACATCGGCCCTCTTTTAGGCATTTAACAACTTTTTTTTTACCTGAGTAACACTGAGAAGTAGCTCCTATAATGAGATCAGCAGATGCTCATTGCTGTTGGCTAGTTTGAAGGAGCTGAGTGGGGGAGGGCCTCTCTGTGAGGCAGAAGATTGGAAACTGCAGCTCCACGAGGAGCTTTGTGCTCGAAGGCGGAGTTAGGTCCATCCAGGTGTTTTCCACAGCTGAATGGTTGCCACGGGAGATTAAGGATTTCTCAAGCATGCATGAAAAAAAATCAAAGCAACTCTCTAGCTTTGTTTTTGATGAGGGGATAACATTATAGCATGATGTAGAGCTCAAAACAAGTTGATTTTGCATATTACGGCTCCTTTAACACACATCAGGAAGTCGCTAAAGCAGCAACCACTGCTATTACGTCTTACTTTTCTCCAATGTAGAAATTATTCCTGGGTCAGTACTTCTATTTATTTTTTGTGTTTACACTCTGTATTCTCAAACCCCCAGCCAGTCGAGACAGATGGACACTCACACTGAGCCAGGTTGTGGTTTTGCTGGAGTTTTTTTGCTATTTGTCATAAAAAAAGGCTTTTGAAATGTTATTGAGTTTGATTTTGTGGCTTGTGGATGTGAATGCAAACACCATGGATCGCTGTGTTTATGGGGACCCCCTAGGGGTCCCCATAAACACGTGGGGTCCCCGGGGTTCCCCGTGGTGTTTTGTGGTTTGTGTTGACAACTGAAACTACAAAACTACATTTTGTAGTTTCAGTTGTTCTTGTTTCGCCGTTTGTGGCATTTTTTCTTCTGCTGCAACATTTTTTTTGCTTGCACTGGCTTTTCTATTGGAGGTTCAGGTTGGTACACCTGAACACACGTTTCTGAGCATAGTAACCATTTTGGATGTGGACACGCACACACGCATGCATGCACACAAACCCGTCGCAAGTGAACGCTAGTGTTTCACTGTCGTGGCTAGCGTTAAGCCGGCCCAGTTTCCATAGCGACAGAGACCAGGCTTGTTGCTGTCTGCCAATCCCCCGGGCGCGCTAGAGTCTCCCCCAACGGGCAGAGAGGAGAGGGCGCGTGCAGCGAGTAGGAGGAGGTGAGGAGAGCAGGAGGATGGAGGGAAAACACTACAAAACACCCACAGGTATTATTATCCAGAGAAAGAAAGAAGAGAATGAAAATAACTCACTGATTTCACTTTGTCGTCCAAAAGTTTGAAATGACCTCTCTTCACCACAGAACTCTTTTCTCCGGTATATCTGTTCCCACTATTTCCAATCTTTGCTTCATATTTGCTACCTCCAGTGTGTGCACCCCCCCACCCACCCCCCCTCCCCCTCACTTTTTTCCCCCTGTAATCTGCTTTGACCTAGATGTTGGTTCACCTGGCTCTCCCAGTCCCTGTCTGCAGGAAAGAAAAAAAAAAATAAAAATTTCAGATTCCATTTCCTTCCCTAATTTTACCCACAGACCTGCCACCTTATTGTGTTCTGCATCTGTGTAACGGTATCTACATCTTGCTAAATAGCAACACTCCAAACTGAAGAGGGAACAAACACACTTTAACCCAAACCATTCCGTCTTAGTTCTGGCTGTGGGTCAAGGTAGCAGTTGTGCAGGTAGGTGAACGTTCTCGAGAATCCAGCCTATGCCAGCCTCCAGCAAGCATAGGCTACTTGTCAAGTTTTGAATATTGGAAATGTTGCCATCCGGTGCAAGGGCAGCATGGCTGGAAGCGAGGGGCAGGGGGTGAGACTGCTGAGACTGCAGCTGGACATTTCAAAAATAAATTCACTTAATAGAAGCATGTCAATTTAACCCTCTCCAGGCAGATGTTGCAGATTTACTTTGCTAGTCTTTGCAAGTAATTTGAGCCTGAGAGAGTTAAAAATACTCGTTTTCCAATAAACTCTTAAAAAAAAAAAAAAAAGAGGTTTTGGAGCCAGAACGAGGTGTGCTTCTTTTGTTTTTTTGCATCACACAAGTCACGTGATCAGCAACTGGATGTTGCTTCTGGTGCAAACCATGAAGGAGACGACAAGAAATAGTTGGAGGACGATGGCACAGCACGTTTCTTAATTATTGCGTTTGTTCACTTATTACATGAACAAATTTATTCCTGTGTGATTTTGATCGTGAAACTGTGGGTTTTTTTTACATTAGCAGAATATAGGCCAAGTTTTGCACACATTTATAGTGGAAACGCAGTTAGTCTTAATTGAATTAATGACGGAAGTCTAACATAAGTGGGAGAAATGCCTCGTGGTCTTTTGCCAAAGACAAAATATAAATTCTACATTTGCTAAACTCTGATGCTACGACATTTTAATTTATATTTCATGGAAGAAGGAAGTTGTGCTCAGTGTCTTCCTCTGAGAAGTTTGTGTTGTTTTCTTCATTGGTTCTTGATGCAGCGCCCCCACAGGCGAGGAGGTGAACAGCTTCATCAAAGGTTTTGGTTCGTTTGACGCAGAGCAATGTGAAAGCAAACCCCACCAGCTGAAAATGCAACAAATATTGTAACTCTGGCATCACCACCATCAGTTCCTCTGGCACCTTGTGCAGGCATCCTAAAAGATCCATGGAGAAATTTCTGAATATGAAGACTTCGGCCCAAACAGTTTCCCCAGATCTGAAACAGCTCTTGCAGTCGCCCAAAGTTGTACGTCTGTTTCTATTTCTGTCGATATAAATGTTTCAGAGCAGACAGAGGGTGATATATGTTACAGCGGCTCCAGTTGGGCTGCTGGGATAAATTTAGGCCCCGGCTTGCCTCTGGCGCTGTAAAGTAGAACAGAGTTTATGGATGAGTTTGGTTCTGAGGAGAGCTGGAATTACTACTGTAAAGCTAACAGGTGGTCAGTGGTGTTTTGTGGTTTGTGTTGACGTGTGTACACGTGTGTGTGTGTGTGTGTTTGCAGGGTGAGTTATTGAGGTGGAGAGGCGAAAGTGACACGGATTTTCACTTCAAAGGTGGGCTGGAGCAGAGCTCAGATTAAAGCCCACCAGGAATCAAAGAGCTGCAGGCCGTAGGCAGCACACAGGTGTCTCCTTTATGCGTGTGTTTGCGTGAGTGTGTGTGTGTGCCCACTCTCATTTGGTCTTGTTTTGTTGTATAACAGAGGTCTCACGTCTATTTTTACCCATCAGTTCTCGTGGGACCTCTCTAGTCTAGGGTTTTTCTTTATTTTAATTTTTTTTTTTTTGCTGTCTTCTGTTTGTCTGTGGAGTTCAGGTCTTGCGGTAAGAAACGGACTCTCCTCGAAGAGATGTGGGAAGTCTGCTGTGATGTTTGACAGAATTTTTGCTCAAAGCCTCCCCTGGCTCCCTCACGGCCTCATTCAGACGATGAGAGGTGTTGTCTAACGCTGACGTCAGCTCACCCACCTCCTCCTCGATGAAATCCGGAGGACAGCCCAGGAAACGAAAGCTGTAAACAAAATCCCTGACAGAGCCAACACTAACGTCACGGCCAATGGAAGCAGACTCACGTCCATTTGCTCGTCTGGACTTGGAGAGCGGTGCCATAAAGATGTGGCGTGGCAGCATGCAATCACTGCACCACACTTGCAGTCGGAGGTATAACTGGGAGCCTGGGATCAGAGCTCTCAGAAAGTTTCGTCTTTGCTCATTGAATACTTGTCAGACTTAAATGTTTCAGGTAATTGGCCAAATTTTAATGTCAGACCAATGTAATCTATCCAAACCAAATCCCACTTCAGTACAATTCAGTTTGAAAAATACTTCTTTTTTTTTTTTTTTCAAAAGGAGATTAAAAGTTGTTGTAACTAATGCCAAGTGTCTTAAAAGAGTCCTTGTGATAAACTATGTTGCCCTAAAAGTGTCTACTAAATCAACCACCTATGCTTGCGGTCCAGATTTGCTCCCGATTCCTCTACTCAGCTCCTTCAGACTAGCCAGAAGCAATTAGCAAACACCTGGTGGAACTGTAGATCTGCTGAGCTCATTGTAGGAGCTGCTTCTCAGTGCTAAGCTGGTAAAATGTGGTTAAAGGGTTAAAAGAGGAGCCGTGTTGTGATAACTAAAGTCCTTCCACTGGGACCCTGTACCTCAGAGAATAGAGTTTAAAATACTATTGTTAGTTTATAAATCACAGCTTAGCACCACAATACATTAAAGATCTGCTGTTGTTGTATCAACCTTCCAAACCGCTCAGGTCTTCTGGTTCTGGTTCTGCTCTGCATCCACAGAACCAGAACCAAACACGGAGAAGAAGCATTCAACTTCTGTGCACCACAAATCTGGAACAAACTTCCGGAAAACTGCAAAACAGTTGAAACACTGAGTGTCTTTAAATATATACTGTCTGGAGTTTCTTTTGAACCACAATAAATTAAACACTAAGCGACATTTTGATGTGTAATGACGGCACCTGGAAAAATGTAATGTTTCAGTTATTGACTTTTTCTTTTTGTGCGTGTTTTAAATGACGTAAAGCAAGTTGAACTGCCTTGTTGCTGAAATGTGCTATACAAATCAGTTTGATTGATTGATTGACTGATTGAAGGTACCTTTTCAGAAACAGTGTGAGTTCCTTAAAGAGACTGAGGCCCAATCTCAAGGTGTTCAATTACAAAGTGAAATTTCACTTAAGACATATTTGACTTATACAACATTTTCTTAACAAGTTAAGTGACTAGGCTGTGCTATAAAATGGCACTATGTGCCTGGAAAACACACAACACTGCTCCCTTCAAAAGAAAATCCGACACATGTATAGGTGTCTACCACTGAGTTGGAGAATCCACTGTACAGTCTTGGCATTTTGCTTGTGTTTCACCTTTAAAGTGAAGAGTGTCAAAGCATCAGGATGGAGGAGTGAGGGGGGGGCGGGAGAAGTGTGTCCACCCCCCCACCGGTGAGGTTCCTCCAGTGGATGCAGACAAGCCTCTAAAACACCCAGCTTCCACCCCAACGTGGGCCGCAGAGCTGAACCTCTCTGGCTCACCTCGCCACCGGCCACGGCTCTCCACGCGGCCACTCACCACTCCACGGTGAGGAGAAGGAGAGAGAGAGAGAGGGAGAGAGAGAGCTCTCTCGTTTACCGCCCTGACTCCTGAAGAAGCATCACGTAACGCTTCGCATCATCATCATCCTCTCTCTCACCCCACCCGCGTGTCTGTGTTTTGCCAACCCGGCGAAGACACACGTGGCTCTCGGTGCACGTACACGCAAAGACACGGTACGGCGGTACTCTGTTGCTGGCTGCCATAGCAACACGGTCAGCGGCGTGCATGCTCTTTTGGCTTGGCCCGAGCATCACAGTGGGCCCAGGTGGTATTTGAAGTGGGCCGAAGCGCACAGAGCTCAGCTCACGCGGTGCGGCCACGCAGACTGTAGCAAACACGGAGCCAACGCTGCTGTGCGTGCGCGCGTGCGCGCGCGTGTGTGGGTGTGTGTTTTACTGTTACTCTGCCACGTTAGAATATTCCTTACAGGTGATAGAAAGCCTGTCAGAGAGCAGAGGTGAGGAGGAGAATAAAAGTTTTATAAATAGTGCCATCTAAAGGACAAATGACGCAAGTGCACCAACGAAGATTTTTTTAAAAATTATTATTAGTAGTATTATTATCACTACTTTCTTTTCACGCCAGATGGAAAATAGAAAAGTATCAATAACACTTATTTTCTAACACAAAATAAGCTATAGCTGTATTCATTTTTCCCCACTATGAAAGTTTAATTGGGGGTTGCCATAGCAATGCACAGGAGAGCATTGAAATGCCCTGCAAAGCAACTTCCGGTAACCAAGTGCCACGAATTGAACTCTTAATTTTTACTTTAGCAGTAGTGAAAATCAGAAGGCAGCGCATTAACATTGGCACAAACATTAGCAGTAGCCTGTTCCCTACCATAAGTTTTTTTTTTTAGCTATTTTCTTTATTACCCATGTTTAGCACATTGAAGGGAGGAAGTCAATGTAAGACAACATGCTAGTTATATCCCACTCCACTGGCAGCATTTAGGCTAACATAGTATTTACCTTATACACTAATTTTAACATACTGAATGTTAAATGCTTGCAACTCTCAACATGCTATTGACTACATTACATCTCACTTTAGCATTGATGCTAATTCTTAGCATCAGAACGCTGGGTTCCAACCGACGGGCACACTTTGGCAGGCCCCCTTTAAATTTCTTCCAAAATGTTAACTATCATTTAAAAATTTCAGCACCATGGTCAGAGTCAAACCTGTAGTGACACGATCCGACCACCAGATGGCGGTGTTGTACTCTAAGAAGCAATCCATTCACTTGGGCACTTAATTGTTTTGACTTTAATGTCTTTCCATGGCTCACAGAATAAACTTTATGTGCGGAATATTTGATTTAGTCCTACCAGGAATCGGTTTTCCGCCAGTAACTTGCTTCATATTTTGTTGCATGTATTGTTTGGATGTTTTTTTTTATCCCTTTACATAAATCTAGCATCACTTTTTCATGAAGATAAACATGCCGTGGCAGATGACACATTCATTTTTAATAAACATTACTAAAATTGGCCCCATAAAAAATTGCATTGTTTCACAAAACACAGTTACCTGAGCAATGAGGAGGTGATCTAAAGAAAAAAAGGAAGTAGGTAGGTTGGGGTATCAAATGATGTTTGGATGTAAATGGATTTGAGGTTTTTTTTGGGGGGGCGGGGGGTCACAGTATATTTACAAACTGAGGAAAACATTCCAATAACTCAGGCTGTGTGAGTGGAAACACTGGCCACAGGAAAAAAAAACATCTTAACAGACTAAGCAGAACAGAGTAGAATAAAAGATGGATCAACATTTCGTTAGGTTCTCTGCACGATCAACATTTTAGACTCCAAAAATGTGTCATATAAACTTTATTTCACTTAGTAAAGAAAATAATATAGCGATATACAAGAAAACCCATTCAACATATCTTGAGATATGTCCAAATAAAGTGGAAGCAGTGAAAACAAAAGCCCTTTTAATGAAAGTTCATTCAAAGCAGGACTGATAGAAAGCACCAATGTTACTGAAGGTTGGAGTAAGAGGATTGAAGCTGATGAACCTCCTAACTTCATCTAGAAGAAGTTGGAACAGTAACGATACACTGCTGGTACATAAACATATACAGAACAATATGTACTTCTGGTTAGTCTAACAAATATAGATTTGATGCCATATCTGCTAGCTTCAGTTCATTATGAACTACTGACTCTGGTAAATATCCACAATGTTCTTTGGTTTCATATTTAGCTGCAATCTGATTGGACTAGCTTTGAAAATAGGAGATCACAGTGTGGAAGCGCCTAAAAAAAACAATGGTTCAACTTTAAAAGAGGCTTGAAACAGGTCAAGTCACATGGGGTGATCCAAGAGCCTCATTCAGGACCTTGACCATCACCAGTAAAATGTTAAAAGTTTGTAAAAAGCTACGTAACGAAACACATCAAACATGAGGAACAAAGTCAGGTGCTCTGGTCAGATAAGCACAAACTTGAACTTTCTGACTAATGACCAAAACACTGTAGGGTGAAAAACCAACGTCGCCCCCACTGTGGCACATCGTTGAATGTGGGGATGCTTTTCTTCTTCGGGGATATGGAAGTTGGCAGAGTTCAACTGGAACCACTGGAAGATGGTTGAAAATCAGCCTGGAAGAAAACCTAGGAGCAGAGGTTCGCCTTCCAGCACAGCGGTGACTTTAAATATCCAGCCCATCTAGACTCACTTTGGACTGGCCTTGTCCTCCATGCCAGCTTGAGTCATCAGCTCAGTTACGTTCTTCTCCAGGTCGTCGATGCGAGTTCCCATCTGATCCAGTGTAAGAGTTAAAGACAACTGCAAAGCTTTAACAGCTGAATGTTACAACAAATCAGTTCTCAAGATAATTCAATCAGAAAGACTTGAATGACATGATCTGATAAATAATTACCCATAATAAAGGTTTGCACCTGCATTGTTACAAACATAGTAGTTTGTAGCTAGTATCAGAAGTTTTTTTGGGAGTTCTGCAATCTAAAATTACACCTGATTTCCTCTGAGCAGTGCTGTCAATTCTTGTTTGTCTCTTGTGGTTGGTCATGGCCCAACCAAAACGTTGTCTCAATTCATCCTCAATTCTTAGGAAACAGATGGAAGCTGATCCACAATTGCAGGAACAACCCCTGTTTTGCTTTGAGTTAATGTTCCACGCACTCTTGTTAAAGAGCCAAGTTCTGTCTGGTTTATGCTCGACTCGTCCGCGAGGTCTCTGCGGCACCACGAGGTCAAGTTATGGCATTTCAGCAATCACGTCTCTCTGCGTGACAAAATTTTCCAAGCTGCCCACCTCTAAAATGTCAGAACTACATGGAAAGTTCAGTGAAGGAAAACATGGCGGACGAGCAAAAGCTCTTCTTGGTGCATTTTTGCAAAGTGAGATATTGTCCCCTAAGAGTCTTGCAGAATATGCGCCTCAGGGCGGACGAACCGCATAGAGTATAAATGTTGCAAAAGTTCTGTGAGCCTGGTTCCTCACATCTATTTTCCACTTCAACTGTTTTCACCACAAAGTGCATCTATACTTATGAACCCTTTGTAAAATGTATATAAAATGTAAAGGCAAAAAAGCTAATCCACCATCCTTATTAGATTGTATAAATCATCTAATCATCTAATTACTTTTCAATGAAGCCACACTTCTTGGCGTTACAACTTGCACCACTGAAAATTCCGTTTATTTCCTTTATGCTGATCAAACACTGCTGTGGGATGGCATCCCATTCTTCCACTATAACAGGTTGCAAATCAGACAATGAGGTTATGTTGGCACAAACAGCAAGCCCCACAACAACTCACTGCCGCATTTAGCAAGCTTCTTACGCACCCAACACAAACCTGCGTCTGTCTTCCCTACAGATGCAGGTTCAGGTGCTAATTATTTAAAACAATGAGTGCTTTTAAATAATATTTCCTGGTCATAATGGCAAAAAGAATGTCTTTTTTTTCTTTCTTTTTTTAAGTGTGACTGCCCTCTAGTGGTCATGGAACTTCCTTGACGAAACACGTCCTTCATTTGTAGATAATTTTAAGTGTTCCAGCTGAGTGACAAAAACAAGATGTGACACCAAAACTTTAAAGAAGGAAAACAAAAAAGGGGGCGGGGGAAAGAAGGATATTTCTTGACTCCAGCTGTTCAGATATAACCATAAACCTCTCCTGAAGTCGCTGCATCGTAGTTTCCATCTGAAGAGACAGAAGAAAAAAAAAAAACTGCCTTTGAAATATAAAGTTAAACATGTTTAACTGAAAGAAGATTTATGAGTTCCGGTGAGCAAAACTTACCGCCTCTGTCATCTCTTGTGCGGCTTTACAGTCTGTTTTGGACATTTTATTTTTCTCCAAGCCGCACAGTCGCGTTTTTACTCCACTGAAATATATCCAAAACGAGTCACCGTGTAAGTATTTAGCTAAACGGAGAGGTTAGCACGACGCTGGAAATGGGTTTCCCCTCTGTAAGGTTGGCAGTGACTCCCTTTAACTTTGCGGCATATCAGCTGGAGCGACGAAAACTCCGACTTCCGTTTTATGCCATTACTACTTCAAAATAAAAGCTGCTCCCTTATTTAAAGCATTTGTTTAGCCGAAAGCGGGCTCCATTTAAAGGTTTGGGATACCAAACAGGAAGACAACAGGAAGGAAAGCTACTACTATTACTTATCGCTACTAAAGAGCTAGTACTAAAGGCTACTAGCTCTTTAGCAGCTTTCTCCACTCTTTCGTGTTCATTTTTACGACGTCGTTTTCGGACCATAAAAAACACCCATTTGTGAGGGCGACAAAGTTTTAGAATACAGTGTTTTTTAAAATAATTTCC
>CAEGAD010035043.1:0-64614 GCA_903067055.1 Poeciliopsis paucimaculata | reverse complement strand
CCCCCCCCCCCCCCCCCCCCCCCCCCCCCCGCCCGCCCGCGCCGGCGGGGCGGGGGGCGCGCGGCGCCCCCCGCCCCCCCGCCGCCCCGGCGCGCCCCCCCCCCCATGGGCATATCCCTTTCAGTCCCCCCACCAGCACACAAAGAGGAGAGACAGAAGGGGGATGGGGAGGATAATAAATCTCCCTGACACTGGACCCAAAAAGGGGGCACAGGTTCAGACATGTCTCTGGGATTGGAAAATGAGAGGAAAAGGCAGCACTTTCCCCAAAATTAAATTAGTTAAGCTGCAAAGAACCAGATAAAGACAAAGAGAAAGTATTGCCATGTTCGAACATCTCAAATAAATGTCAAGTTTTGGGATTTCAAAGAAAAAAAATAAATAAAATAAAATAAAAAATCCCTCATAAATTCAGTCCCTGCTGCAGAGCCCACAAAAACCAGAACTAAAACTGTGAAAAGTGTGAACCTCAATTGGGGGCTGCTACCTCTTTGAACAATGACTCCGCCAGACAAAGGAGAGACAATTCGGATCAGTCAGCTGAGAGCTGCATGTCATAAATGACTTATCATTCAGCCACAGGGAGATAAGGCAACGTCTAAAAGTTTTAGTGCTCGAGAGAATTCAGGCCTTGAGGCGCCTCTTTGGAGGGTGTGTTGACCCTCAGCCTCGCACCAGCTCATTCCTCAGGAGCTCTGCTAGTTTCCAGTGAAAGCTTTACAAACCAGCTGAGACTCATCCTGTGTCACCCCTCTATGAGAGCACGCCCATTCATTTTTGTTGCGATCAAGCAGAGATAAGTCATAAACAGCTACTTCTCTGATAACCAATATAAATAACATACCTCTAATATTTTGTCCAGGTCATCTTTGGACAGGCAAGGGTAGTCCTCAAGTATTTTCTCCTTCTGCTTCCTATACTGCTTCACAGCCTCCTTCCAGTTGGGCTCCTCCAGGACCTGAAATATCGCTGCCCCAATGGAGAGGTAGAAGATGATGGCAGAAGTCAGCAAGGGGCCTTTATCTACCATGCTGCTATGCAGTAGAGCGGGGCAAACACAAGAGGAGGGGGTAGACAACAAAGAAAAAATGTCGACGTTAAGCGAAGCTCATTCTCTGAAACTCTAACAAGTTGAAGCCCACGAGAGTTTCTTCTTCGTTGCGACAGAGCTGGGAACAGACAGAGGAGCGCGCGGCAGCTGACAGCATCGGTCTCGAGACGGACAAATAGCGGGACAAAAAAAAAAAAAAAAAAAAAAGAAAGTTTAAAAAGCCGGACCGAGCGCGCGCGTGCCAACTCATTCACTTGTTGCATATGCTCCCACGTGCGCATCCGGCGGCCAAATACGACCTAAAAGTAGAGACAGGCGGAGGGTGGAGTTGCGGAGACCCGCCCCAAGCCGAGGGAGGGCAAGCACTGCTGGTGCTGCTACTGCTTTGAAGTTGTGCACAGGTGCACAGTTCGCAGAAACAACAATAAAACACACTTAGGTATGTGACACTGCTCTAAGCTGCATCGTAATCAAATGAGATAAATTTGGTATTGCGAATTTGGATAGAAAAACAACTATCTGAACGTTTTCCCTGTCTAAATATTATTGTTCTAATAATACAATGCACTGCAATAAAGTATCTAGCTATATCAGTTATCAGGACTAGTAAAACAATATTGGCACCATTAGAAATGCGTTAAAATCGTGGTAGAGCCAATGGGAGGAGCTGAATAGGCACTGGCCCCGCCTTAAAAACAATTGGCCCCTATAAGGTTCTGCTGTTCAGCCACTTTCTGGTCAAACTTTTAAAAAGCTAAACATTTCAGCTATTGAAGATGCATTTATTTCTTCAAGTAAATAAAATAAAAAGACAACCCAGTTTGAATAATAAAACAATGTTTATTTAGAGGAGAGAAAATCCGACAGGCAGCAAAAATCCAAAGAGCTCAACACGCTGAAATGTCATGGTAAATTTAAAAGAGTAACAAAACTTGAGCAATGGAAGTTTCAAACTGTTAACATGTCTTATGAACAAACTGGTGCTGTTTTTATCTTAAAAGAAAGAAAGATGAAAAACAAAACAATAAGCAAACTCAAAAGGTTGGTAAAAATAAATATTTTTTGGTAAGATATAAACATGTCACATGTCGTCTTTTATCAAACGCTTTTTCCTTTTGTTTTGTCTTTTATCGCTTAAAATGAGTCCACAAACTATCACTACTGCTTCTACATCGTTATTCCTGTTTGATTATTTTAAATTCATGTATGGTATGTTGAGGGGTTTTACTGGATTTTCTTCTGGAATCATGAATTCTCGTGAGTGGAATCGGTTAACGTGTGGTGTGCTGGCAGCTACATCATGCATGGTGCATGGTGCATGATGCATGGTGCACGATGCTGCCACCACCGGCATCATGCTATTATTCAGCTGGGACAAGGAAGCTGGTCCTCAATCTAGTCCAGAATCTGTGACAATACTTAAAAACTGATATTTACAGATGCTCTCCATTAAATCAGACTGTGCCAGAAAATTGTTGCCAAAGAATGGTAGGGAATTTGCTGTTTGTCTGCCATGTGCCGCTTTGATGAAAAAAGAAATGTATTGGAAAAATTTGCTGAGTGGACTGAAAGTTAAAAATGAGAGTGGCAATTGTGCTTACCCATGCTTTCATTGGCAAAACACTGCATTTCTGATGATCGGGCAAAATATCAAAGGAGCTCTGTGCTACAGGCACTCAAACTGCAAGTGTTAACTTGTTCTTTGAACATACCAAAGATACTATTAATGTGCAAAAAGGCTGTCTTTCTCTCCTTCCTGTCTTTCTTTCTTTTATAGCACATTACACTATATGGAGAGAGAGACAGAGAACTTATCTACTTCAAAACTATGCTGCTGAAAACAGCTAAAAGTTTAGCTCTGGCTTAATTTAACCAAAATACCGTCTTGTGTTTTTAATATTGTAGAAAAATTATCCACAAAAATGAAAGAAAATAAACAAGGCCATGTTATCAATGAATGCTATTTTATATTTCATTTGTTAAAAACTATTATTTTTTCTTATCTATATATAAAACCAAAATATGGCATTAGAAAAGCAATTATTAATCACACTTTCTAAATTAAAATTTTTAATATAAAACCAATAGTCATAAATGACCTGAAAATAAGATTGCAAAAATAATTCTGTTTAAAAAAAGTGTTGAGAAGGTAGTGATCATTTGGACTCTCAGCATGCCCAGCACTTGAAAGCAAATTCCAGATAGGAACAAACTGGAATAAAGCGAGTCAGACATCCGAGATCACAGCGATTCCTGACAGAAAGAAGAATCCCAGGAATGATTGGACTGCTGGTTGATCCCCATGCTGAGGTTTCAAAGCCCTAGTCGCACATCCCATTCACAAACCAATTGGTGTTTCACATGGGGGAGGACTGGACATGATTAAACAGCTTAAAATTTGAGATTCTCCCAAGTTAGACTTGCATGCAAAGAGCTTTGTGGAAATTTTGCTTTGCAAGGATCTGTTTAGGTTTCCAGGTGTAATCATTAAAATGTGTTTTTATGTATATGAAGTTTTATGAGTATATAAGAAGGAAAACAGCCTTTTAGGAAAGTTTCAGTGGAAATATTTCCATTAACTTTATCTAACACAAGGTTCATATCAGCAGGGTAGCGATAAGGTTAAAGATACCCTAACCCTACCCATCCTTCATGTAATTTAAAAACATTTTATTTATTTATACAGTTTTGTAGTATTTTAGCCAAACTATGATTCAGTAATCAAATGCAAATGTCTTCTACTAGTCTTACAAATTTCAGTTGACAGACCCATGTTAGGTGAATGGGAGTCAGACTATTGCTGCTTTTGCTGATTAAATAAATTGTAACTGCTCAGTTCTCTTTTATTGTTTTAATAATTACATTTTGGCAATTATTAGTACAATAATTACAATAATTGCCAAAATAATTGATTTCCTACATGTGGTTTTATGCTGGAACAGGACTTTAGTGTGTTAGTTTGGCGAGGTCGGGCTGATGTTTTTCATTGTAAATGCTTTTGACTTTTGGTTTCAGTATCCTCAGGTTTGTTTTGTTTATCTTAATTTCATGGTTTTTGGTTTTGTTGTCATAGTTATAATATAATATATATTATAATATAATAATGGTATAATGGTATAATATAATACCAGTTTTTCACCATGTTCATTTAGTTTTTCTTTCTAAATGAAAGAAAAACTAAATTCTTGGTATTTTATTCATATGTGTTTCACTATGTTTTTCCTGTCAAGGCCAACCAACAGTGTTTTTTGTTTTTCATTTCCTGTTCATTGGGATGTTTTCAGGGCATGCCTTGAAAAACGTTTCATCTCACCACTTGATCAGGAACAGTAATCTCTCAGTTCATGTAATTAATTTCTTCACTCATATCTCATTACATATAACATAAAAGTCATACCTGCTGCATCCTCTATATTCATTTATACCATCCTTCTGGTTGATTTCTGAGTTACATCCAGTGCATAGTGGCCAAGGCAAATACTATTATTATACTTGGCATGCAAGTTAAAACTTAAACCACTGGTGTATTTTACAGCATTTCATGCATCTAATTAATAAGGTAGCAAGTTCTTCTACAGATATTTATGTTCCAGCTTTGCAACTCTGTCTCAGCAAGTATTATGACAACTTGTGAAAAAATAGATCAGAAATTAAGTTAGACATTTGAGCATGTGAAAACACAAAACCTGCTTGCAAAACAACAACCATTTCTCCTCTGTAAATCAGGAAGCTTGACTGTGTTCACTTAACACGAGCAGCCAGAAGATAAGACACTGAGAAAATGTCAAGTTCCCCCATAATATTTACTGAAATACAATTAATCTTTTCCAAATATTGCAATACTATGTGTTGTAGTCTAACGGATGTTTAGTGATACCCCGCTGGGCACAAAAGCTGCTAAGGGACCATGATGGTGGTCTCATGTGAAAACTCTATTGGGATTTCGACTTCCGTATTTTCTGGAAGTCCAGATAAGACAACGGAAAAGGCACATCTGATAACGGATTAGCCACTGTGGATGCATTAACACATGTGTTATTTTGTGACCAGCAGTCTCCAAAGACGGGCTGATCTGTAGGGGAATCTTGGAAAGACTTGAACTTGAACTGTTAGATAAATATTGCAAGGCTGGAACACAGAAACTCTTTTGGTTTCTGGCTGAGATTAACAGATTGTTGGAATTAATAATTTTTTTTTTTTTTTTTTTTTTTACATAAGAGTCATTTCTGACACAAACAGGAAATACTCATCTTGCTATTTCAGAGAATTTACTTTAAGTTTTTAAACCGAACACTCTAAGTTTTCTTGGAACTGAGAAATAAAAATGGCATTTATGGTAAAAGTAAGTGCATATGTTCCCTTGTTGTATAATAAACTATGCCATCCCTTTGCGATGAGATATTTTTAGCAAATGTAGGTGTGTACAGTGGTTTGACCATGTGAAACTAAAGATATGCTTCCTTATCCCATTGTATTATGTTTGTGCTGTGTTTTCATCTTCCCCAACCCACCTAGGCCTCTTGATGGGAAGGAAACTTGCACAATCAGTTAATTCATTCAGTGTCTGTCATTATGAGTTTCCAAGTGTACAACCTGGATGATGGGAGACAATAGCTCATTCAACGCTAGAGAAATCCAACTTTTCTTTTAAGTGCAAATTCCATAAACACAATTAGTTATGCATATACTCAAATTTTTATAAAATATCAAAGTGTCTTGCTATACTGCATTCTTTAATAAGAATTTTTTTTTTAATTAAGTAACATTATCACATTTACTCAGACCTTTCTGTCTGTTAAAACATTTTGGTAATGAGAAGTTCAATGTACCGTCTTGCTCCATTTTTCCTGCAAACACACTTTAAGATGCTGGAGATATTTTTGGTCAAATTCAGAACTCTTTAAATGACACATTTCAGATTTGGGAGCACGAGTACGGGCAGGTTGCTCCAGTTCTGTTTCCTACTGGAACAATGGATTGAGTAGTGGTTTGGAGTTCAGTTTCAATTCATGTTATCTGTACAGTGCCAACTCACAATAATAGAATTTTTTGCTAAACACATGGACATGCCTGGAGAAAAATTAAAATAAAAATGTTTTGAAGGCTCTCTGCTATGTTGCTGCATTCATGCTGTCTTCATCTGAAGGGCTGCGAAACACAGTACCATCACTGAGCCTTGCTTTTGAAGTTGTTGCTGACAACGGTTTTGATGCTCCTTTTAATCCAGAGCACACAGCTTGGCAAGTGTAAACTTTAATTCAAACAGTAAAAGTGACTTCAAGCACTCAACAAAGATTTCCCAGAATGATCGTTTGCTCATTCTTTCTCAGGGCTGTCTCAGAGATGAAAGATTTCAGCTTGTTCAAGCTTAAGCTTGCCCAGTGATGTGCTTGAACGTATTCCTCGAATTGTTTACTGGGATTCTAGCAGGACAAATGTGCAAATCCCTTGAAATCTTTCTTTGATAAATAATTGTTTCAGATTTAATTTTAGACCCTAACCGTCTCATTGCCATTTGTATTTTTACACCAAATTATGAATATGGTCATCTTTTGCCTTTTTTGTTGTGAATTGGGTGATTATAAGTATCTTGGGCTTAAACTGCAATCACTTTTAAGTTGGAATGTGTTCTGTCATTGCGAAAGTCTTGCATAAACAATCCATGCAGGACTTCACTGATAGATTTAAGATTTCTATGAACTGGATGAAGAGTAAAACTAAGCTGCAGGACTGGTTAGTTCATAATGCAAATCCTTATTCCTAAAAAAAAATAAAAGAGTCCTTTCCTTGAAATGAGACTTGACAAACTCATGTAGGTTCATTACACGGTAGCAGTAATATTCCTAGAATAGGCAAAGCATTTAACTGACAATCAGTCTTTGTCCTGTGTAACAAGGGAGGTGTTGTGTTTGAGTGCTACTTCTGTGCAGCCATGTAACAGAATCACTGTGTTCTGGCTTTAGAGGCACCATTGACAGTTCAGATACAGCAGGAGTTTCTAGAGGCTTTACAAGAAAGACATAAAGGGACATTGATGGTATCTCTGGCTCCGATGGTAATGAGATAAGAATTTTTGATGAAATTTGAAAGATCCAGCAGTAGTATCTTAAAAGACTTGGTTGAAAATGGTTCTTACACATGGAAAGACACACACAATGTGCTTGTGTGGATTACAGATGATTGGATGGAGTGTAGTGTAGTTCTCCTCTTAATTATTTTACTTCTGCATGCATCATATTGCACCATCATAAGTCACGGTGTGTGGCCCTGTTACTTCTTTTTGTTCCATGTCCTTTTAGCTCCAACCTGACGCTGTATTGAACTTTTTGCACATTAATATTTCACTTTTCACAATTTCACAATTTTCACTTAAACCATCTTTGGATTTATGTTTATATGTCGTAGTACTTCTGTTTTCCTCCCATTCTTGGTGCTCATATTCAAAGTAGTAACTTTAGTTTTATTGCTCCCTGACTCACATCGTATTAAATATCAGTCAAGAGTTATACTCCTTTCCTTCAGAAAATCTAATTTCTACTCTGAGTACTTTGGGTGTGTGAAAATGTATAGACATGCAGTGTGCTTATGTTATTCATTATCATCAAAATGTTCCATGGAATTACAAAATACATCTATCACAGTAAAGCAAAAGAGCTTGTCAGAGCAATGTCAGAACCTGAGTAATAGCGACACTGAATGCTGAAACGGATTGCTGCCCTACAGGATTTACTGGAATCCAATATGAGTTTCTTAACTCAGATTGTCCAGTTTACTGAGGTGCTCAGCCCCACCAAGGGAGACTGAAACCAAACTGCCAGTAGCTGTTTAGCAGTCTAAACAGCTACTGGCAGTTTGCTAAACAGCTACTGCTGTCATCTGTGGGTTGGTTTCTTCTTTTTGTTCGGAGAAGTTTTGTTCTGTAAAACTGTTTTCAACACTACTGCTCTGAGCCTGTTGCACTTAGCGAATATTAGCGTATTCACTCAGTGCTAATTCAAGCTGCAGCTGGTAAATACAGAACCGCTGCTCATAAAGTAAAAAGATTTTCAGCTCACTTCCACTTTCATACTGAGTCACTTCACAGAAATGGGTGTTGGAGATAACTATGTTTTGGAGAAAACAAAAGTTACAGCTGTCTGCCTGCCTGGTTGGTAAAGTTGTTTCTAAAGTTAGCAAAAAATAAATAGATAAAAAAAGTCTGTTTGACTGGTTTTTCCATAAATCCTTTAATCGCCCAGGGTTGCTGGAGTTGTGCTGGTGCCCAAGTTCAGCAGCCAATGGGTGAGAAGTTGCAATTAATCCCAATGCAATACAGAGATGGATGAAAGAAACAACCATGTGCACAAACCCAGGGCTTTGCATCGTAAGGAATATGTGGTCATTTTGATAACTTTTCTACAATCTGTGGTTAAAGCAAAAGATAGAACCGTCAGCTGCTGGCTAAATGCCATGGGTTGCTTAAATCTCGTGCTCAAGGTTGTCTGCACTACGGAGAAGCTGTAAGCCAAAGAGGAAACACTGTCGGGTGAGCAAAGGCATGCCATCGACTGGCAGCCCAGTCTGAAATGTCACGATTCATCAGTGTCTTCACTGGATCAACCGTTCTAGAAACAAAGATTAGTGTTCCCCGGTGTACTGGAGTCAATGAAGCCCTGGAATGTCCCTTCCTATCTGGGTTCAAAGTTTGCCCTCAGTATCAGAAATTTTTATCACTGGGTTCCATTACATTTATTGTTAAATAGCAATAATAGATAATTAAGCTGCAATTGCTCAGAAATAAAGAGAACTGTGTTGCCAATGTTAATCAGAATATCCCCCATAAATTCTTTACCGTAGGTCAAGTTGGATTACAATTAAACTAGATTCATCCACTTCTTGAAGATCTCTCTCATTGCAAATAAAAACACATTTTCTGTTCTCTTTTAGAACTTGAAAAACTCATACAAGGCCTTTATTCAGGCATACTCCACAGACACATTACGCCTTTGATTACAGCCTCTTATGACAAAGGTCACAAGTTTACTGGCCAGACAACAGTTACTGTAATTTTGTGCATATTGATAAATATTTTATCTTTATTCAGTAATAGGCACCAACATGTGAGCCAGTAGCCTGGGGGGAGAGTGTGAGGATGCTCTCTGTCCTGACAGAGCAGTGAGACAAATTGTCTGAGGTAGCTTTTAAGATTAGAGCAAGAAAACTTGTGAAGGCACCATAATGCTTCTTCTGTAAAGTATTTAGCTGCTTTCCCATTCCCCAGAAGCACTAGTAAATAAGTTTGCAAGTGTATTAACAATAAACTTTTATTCTGTAAGCTGTTTAATTCTTATTTGACGTTTTGATTGAACTTGTAACCATGAACAGACTCCAGCTTTTCCCCTCATCTTGTTGGATCTCAAACCCCAAAGCAGTAAATGTTGAGAGTCTATGGACACTCTATATAAAAACAGACCGGCAGCAAACATCACATTCACTGTTATTTAATGCCTCCTATAAAGTTCACGTTGTGTCTTGCCAACCGAACTGTATTTTTTTTTATGCACATCTGTTCCTACGTTTGTGGCTGTGACAAATTCCTAGAAAAACTGGGGTGTGTGTAAAGAGGGAGGCAGCCTGAATGCTTCACAGGTCAGAGTTAAAGTTTAACAAATGAGAAAGCCTCTTCTGAAACTGTCAGACTGTGCTTTGAAAATTAGTGCGAAAAGTGCTAAAGCTGAAAAAGTTACATAAAACTGCAGCAGGTTTTTGGCTTCAAATGATTTACACTCTCTTACCTGTGAATATATTTCACAGTTTGTCTACATAAAGAGCATCACTGTAAGACAGAAGAAAAATGACACACGGTTTTCAAAACATATACAAATAAAAAAAAAAAATATGCTATTCATTTCAATTCTGTAATTCATGTGTCAAACTCAAGGCCCGTGGGCCAAATGCAGCCCATGGTAGCTTTTTACGTGGCCCTGTAGATTCTAGACTAAACATATAATCTGCTTAATCAACACATTATGGCACAACAGGCCCTTGAAGAGCATTTATGAACTTGATTTGGCCCAAAACAAAAATGAGTTTGACAGCACTGCTGTAGATCAATCTTCCATTCCAATTATAACTGCACTATTTTGGGCCATGTCTTTACCAGCTTTGGACATCCAAACATACAGAAACTTTGGTAATTATCTCAAAGTCAGCTGTATTACAGGGAAGTCTGCAAATACATTTAAATCTGCTCACAAATTCTCAATGGGATTTAGGTCTGTACTTCTTTCTACAATGGTTGTTTTCTGACCATTCTATAAAAGCCAGTTTTGTGGAGTGCACCAATAATAGTTGTCTTGTTAACAGATTGTCCCACCTGAGCTGTAGATCTCTCCAGCTCCCCCAGAGTTACCACTTCTTCGCTGATTCTCTCGTTATTAATGTCCTCAGCTGTCATTTTATGTCTTTGGTCGTTTCTTGGTAGGTTTTGCATTTGGGATGTACGTTTTTTGCTGTTTTGGGTTTGTGAGATGGACACATAATTTGATACATTAATGTAGTTAATGGACAGGACAGGACATGGACAAGGACAGAACACAAAGAAGTGAATAGTTACCCTGTGCTTGTATTAGTTTAGAGTTGCTTGCCTTGGGATTTAAAGGTGTCATATTCTTTGCAGCGTTTTGAGGACTCATTCCCTTCCTCTAGAGGCAAGGAGTAAGGAGGAGTTCACAAAAGGTCTCATGTTTGTGCCTGACAGGGGAGACGACCCAAAACACAAAGACCACATCGCAGGAAGCCAGGAAGACAAACATGTTTAAGGTCCACAGCTACTCAGCTCTGAGGACTGTCAACAAGAACACACCCAGTTATGAGCTGTCAGGACTTCCAGACTTCACAGTTTAGAAAACAAAAACATGTTTAGTGTAGTAGCATGGAATCCAATCATGCACTATCACTGGAGGGTTATACTGTTTTACCATGAGTTAGTTTCAGACTATATGGGATAGCTTGGGAACAGACATGCAAATACACTCACAGTCACAAGCAGAGAAAACCAAGGGCAGACAGATTCAGTAAATACACAGACTGGTCCTTTTTGTGTATATATGCTGCTTATGCCTGCAGCCAGTAAGCGAGACTTGCTGTAGTAATAGCGTGTTATCAGGAGGTAAGTAAACTGACCACTGTTTCAGCTCAAGAAAAATGTTTATATTCATGACTGCAGCCTTGCAGGTCAAGTTGAGGTCAATCTTAATGTTTTCTAGTCAATGACTGATGTTTGAATGTTGTTTTCTGTTCTGCAAACAAAAGGTAACTTTAATAAGTAAAACTTTTATGTGACATCAGTGATGCAGAGCATTTGTTAGCTTGATTCCTTGTGGCACCATCACAATTGTTTATTTAATCAAAGAAAAAGTTGGCTTTCTTTTTTTTTTTACATTGTAGAAACCTGACAGATTTATTTGCACAAAAAATTTTAGTTTCTCAGGTTTATAAATTATCCGTGAGATATTGTTACAGAATCCAAAATACATTTAGGTTCAGGTAATTAAAGATCTGTATAAATGCATGGTGTAGTGAATGACCACTAGTGACAAAAACTCTAATTTGGAACAATACAACTGTGGCAGCATTAAGGTTAGATGTCACAATTGCTGCTCCTCTTCTGACCAGCATTATAAGACAACATTATAAGACTAATACCCTCCCATCACTTCAAACAATTGTTTCTACAATATTTTTATATCGGAGGGAAATATTGTGATTGTCAGTTTCACCTTTTTCCACATCAGTACATATTTTACTTGTGAGTGTAAAACTGTTCAGTTATGTAGCGGTCAAAACATAATTCCAAGGATTCAAACTCCACAAGTCCATTTACTTTTAATTTATGCACAACAGGTGTTTTTGGTCCCATAAAGCCACTCAAAACAAATGCTACGCATGTAGAGGATGTTTTTTTTTTTGTTGTTTTTTTAAATGAACTGACAACATTGGAGAGTACTTGTCCACATTTGCAGTCAGTTTGGGATTTCCTTGAGAGATTTTCACATGGTCTCATTAGAGGAGTTCTGCCATCATTCATAATAAGTGAGTGACTCTCAATTTTTGTGGATGTTTGGTTTCAGATATGTTCTGCACTTCACGATGACTGACCTGATTTGGCAATAAATAAAAAGGCTGACTATGGAAATTATTTGATTGAAAATACATTTTTCCAAACACTGACAAAACAACAAAAATCCAAATAATCAAGAAGCTGGAAGGAGGTGACGGCTTACAACCTGCTAAGATATCCGGTGCTTTTCATCAAGAAACAGGCCAACAGCCTCATAGAGCCTCCCTCATGCGCAACAGTGGGCGTGTTGTGACTTTTTTATATATTCATCCTTTGTTTTGTTTTGTTTCTTCCTCTTTGTAGTTTTGGTCTTCATGTAGAAGATAATGAAAGAAGAATTTGAAGCTTATCCATGTCCTCCTCTCTGGACTCCGTGATCCCAGTTAGATGTTGATAAACAAGAATGATGTTTCCTGTCGGCGTTTACTATTGGCACATCCTGTGCGTCAGTCACTGCTAAAGGAGGATAACTGGCAAAATGCAGCTGTTCAGGGGGGAATGAGGATGTGTGGACAAGAAGATGTTTTTCTTCTGCCAGGAAAACAAAACAAAACAAAAAAAAAACAAAAAAAACTGAGGTTTAACGTTTCTGCCGAGAAGAGTGGGAAAACGTCAGCTTTCCAAGTCCCACGAAGGTCCTTTAAAAGTTTTAGATTTTAAATATTTATTTTTACTGACTGTACAGAGTCAAAGAATTAGAGTCAGTCTGACTTAACAAAAACTAAAACAAAACACAAGACGTATAATTGCTCTTATAATGTTGAATCCAATTAATTATGAACAATAACTGCAATGGAAACCCAGTTGTTTGGCAAGTTCTGTTACTTTCTAAGAAGTCTGTTTGTTGGGAACTAGTTCCAGCTCCGTAGAATAGTGTTGGTGAACATCAGTGTTTTCTTAAGGGCCGCTCAGGATATTTTCTCAACATATGTGGCTAGCATCCATGTCCATGCTGAAGGACAACATCCCCACAGCATGTCCCTGCCAACACCATGTGTTACCATGGCAATTTAGTGTTGAGGGTGACAAGTAGGCAGTTAAAACATGACAAAATCTAACATTTTCAAGAGGAATGAGTACATTCATAATAAGAGTAATTAGTCTTCTCCCACGGTGACATGCACAGAAGGAATCCTGATCAAATTCACCCATATTTACTCCTCTCAGAGGAGGGCAGGGAGTCTTCTTTGAACTTTGACCAATTGCTGCTTTTAATTTTGACTCATCAATATCTTGGAAGCTCTCATCACACCTGGACTCATTGAGCAAGGACCTGGGAGGCTTTTATCTTCATATAGCTAATAAGACGGTTCAAAACTAGTTTATTAATTTGCAAGGCTGGCAATAGGTTGACATAAGTTGCAAGACTTTGGCCTGACACATAGATACAGACATGTTTTGCTACTGATGCTGTTAATGAGTACTTGGAGGAGGGTGGTGAACTTTTGCTGTGTTTTTGGGCAGGTCACCTCAGACAGGTGTTATTTGCTGTCTGGCCCGTTGTGCTTCCATTTTTGTCACAAAAACTTTGTATTTAGGGGTTTTTTCCCCTCGTTTTTTTTTTTTTTTTTTTTTTTTTTCCTGAAGCCAAACATCCTGTTTTTACGTGTTTTCTCACTTTACACGCCTTCAAAAACCCGTACTGACGCAAGGAGAGGACGGGTGTTTGTCCACCTCCAGAGGACAAACACATTCAGGCAAAAACATCTCAATGGCTTTTGAGAGTAGGAAAGTGAAGCTTTTTATATATAAATATATTTTCCCACAATATTTGCAAACCGCAGTAACTCCACACAAGCATGTCACTCGGCTGATTACAGTAATTGCCGGGATTCGGCTGAGAGCTGCAGCTGATGCTTCGCAAGGGAAAGTAAACAAGGAGCTTGCTCAATCTGTCAGGTTCAAAAATGCACACAAACAGAGGTTTGGTGAGAAATGGGGGAGGATGACGAGGTTTGACGCAGAGAGGAATGTGTCACCAAAACAGGTGAGTGCAGGACACTTCGGAGGCAGCAGGGGAATGTTATATTTCTGTTGTTTCAGGAAGATCCTTATAGTGCAACAGAGAGAAACACACACACACACACACGCACACACACCCTCTCCCCCCATTAAATTACAACTTGTTGACTAAGTCTGAATTTTCGCAGGTATTCAAAGTTTATCAGTAAGAAGGTGAAGAGAAACTGCTTGTTCTGCTTGGAGTGAATCTGTCACAACAAGTAGACTTAGATTTGACACATATCTGTATAAATTCGGAAACTTTTGATCCGCTTCGTGGTTTAAACTTAGATGCTTGAGCCAGAGTTCGACTTTGACGCGCTATGAGCCAGGATGTGTGTTGACCTGGATGGTGAACCTACTGCAAACTATGACAGTGAATCTGTTTCTTTGTTCCTGTGCAGGTCTAAGTCATTACTGCGTCTTTCCACAACAACTCCTCTCTGCTTAATGCGTGCCACTTTTTAAATGCGTAAAATGGGACACAGGTGTCCCCAGTGGGAGGCACACTTTCTTGCAAAAAAAAACAGACAACAAAAAGTGGAGTCTTCAGTAAATATGAGGGAGGCATTTTTGTTTTGTGGCGACTCTAAGCAATGTACCTGAAGAAAATGACTATAGATTTCTGAAAAAGTTCTTTTTGTGAAATCCCCTAAAAGAGCACTTTATTATTATTTTTTTTTTTCCTTTGGCTTGACACAGGTATAAAATCACAATATGTATTTTTCATTTTTACACTAGTTGAACAAGTGAAGTTTATTTGCATAGCACATTTCAGCAACAAGGCAGTTTACACGATAAAAAACAAAACACAATCACTAGTTATGAAACAAGCAATTAACATTACGTTTTGTTAAGTACCATCATCAAAATCACCACTGATCCATTTTCTAGTTAAAGGCAACTCACTAAGCAGCTTTTTGGCTGTTTTGTAGTTTTCTGGAAGTTTATTCCACATATGGGATTTGTGGCACCTACTTGTGAAACCAAGCAAACAAAACAGGTAGGTTCTTTTCACAAACGTATATGGTTCAAATCTCTTCTCGTCTCATTCTTCTGCTCACTTCGTGTCAGCTCATGCTAGAATTGCCCCTGGCTGATCGTATTTCCTGTCTCATACACCAGTGGGGCTAACTAGCTAAATCTGGCCCGTTATAAATCTGTCTGCCTTGCAGTAATTTCAATGAGAACGTGAGTAACGAGAAAAAATGAAGAAGAATAAATATGAATGTATGCAAAACAACTCTGACCAGGTCCATAGATATCACTATGGGCTTGCAACTTTTTTCTGGGAGAACAGACAATGCCTTTATAAAATAACAATTGAGTGATTTTACTGAAAAATCTGAAGGATGGTTTTAGAGTTGAATAAAATTAGTTAATTTAAAAAAGTTCACTCTAAATGTGTGTAAAATATGAAGTAGCATTCTTCAAATTTTCTATTACAAAACATTACTTTCCCTCAGCAGTGTTTTATTTTTACTACAGTCCCAGTTTCACTGCATACGGTCCACAGTTCTGTTTCAGCCCCATGATTGAGGCAACAGTGAGTTTTACTTGTCAATGATTGCTGACCACAGCCATGTTGTGATGCGACCAACCGCTGCTAACAAGGCGTTGATATGGTCTGAGACAAAATATTTGAAATTTCACTACAACTAACCACAAAGTCATATTTCTGTCATTCTGCAATGTCATGCTCTGCAGTTTTTGGGCTTGAATATGAAAAATGGTAATTTTGGAATGTTTTATTGATCTCAATTTCATTTGAATTCATCAGAATGTGCTGATCCTTGCCAGTCAAAATGTGCTGTGTAAGCTAATATGATTTGCATAAACTTTCTTGCAGAATATAACATGCAACTACTTGTATTTTGCCATTGCCCTATTTTTTTGTTTCGAAATGTTACATGAAGTTGAGGAATCTTGGCAGCAGTATGCGTGCAAGAAAAAATGTTCTGTGCAGGTTAATCCATCTTCTGTGTCTCTCTAGTTGATTATGTACAATAAATGTTATTGGAAAAGGAGCAACTCAACCCATTTTGCTTAGTAATAAGAGAGGCATGGTTTAGTGTTATACAGTGCACAAATTAAAACTAAAATCCCCAGCTAGTTTACCTCAGCAATGAACTACTTTAGAATTGTTCTCACATATAAAATACCAATAAATTACACTGAAATTATTGGTTATAACTGGACGTCATTTATGAAAGACCAAAGTTGTGAAAAGTTGTGCGAGACACTTAATGGGCGGGTTCTGGAAGTCAACGGTCATACACCATGCGATGTTTGCTGTCATGAAGAATGCTCACACATAGGCATTACTGTCTTTCCTCTCTCCCCCTGTTTGTATGTGTTTCTTTTTAAGAAGAAGCACTTTGTGCAGATAGTTGCTGCAACTTATCATCTATGTAATCCATAAATACCTGGTTCCTGCATTCACACGTCACCAGATCCTGGTACTGCATTTACAGTTGAAGCAGTCACGTCACTTGCCTTTATAAATTGTGTTCAGAAGATGCTTAGGTTCCCATGAACAAGCTACAACCCGACCTTATAAATGGCAGGCCACTCCATGGAAGGAAATGTGGGAAATCGCTCAAATATTCTGGTAAAATGAGAACCTGACATCTTGAATTCCAAGGTGATGAAACAAACCACAAAAGTAATGAGCTTATCTTGTGTAAATTAATTAGTAGGGGGGAAAAAATGTACTTTACCACATTGATTCAGCTTAGAATATCCAAGGCTTGCCTGTGGCAATTAAATTAGGTGGATTTCTTTTCTAACTGTGGTTAATATGCATGCAAACAACAGCTAAGTCTATTGCACTCTACAATTCTCAATGAACCATGTCCAGAAAGGCATTCAGCTGGACGGCAGTATTTTTTCAGTCATTCTTTTTTTCCCCCTCTACAGTATTTTCACAACCCCCACAGGGAAAAGGAAAAAACTTAACTGCCTTCTTCTGCAGTCTGGAATCTTACACTTTCCCCTTAGATATTTCCACACTTTTTCCACCAACTTAATGTGTCTTTCATTGCTGTCCATCTGTCTAACACGTTCTCAGTTTCCGCCCCTGCTGCTTTCCGTCTGTCTTTGCTATTTACTCCATCTCAGAGTAGCCTGGCTTTCTGATATATGAGCCTCAAGACGCGTTTGCATTTCTTACCAGAGTGCCAAAGCACAAGCGGCCGCACGACTCTTTCTCTCGAGACTTTGAGGCAGTGACGTAATAGTCAGGAAAACTTGCATCAGGTCGAATTTTGGCTAAATATATACATCTTGTTGCTGTAAAATTGTATCGACTGAGGAGACATTATCAATACAGTAAATTTGTGTAATTCAAAGTACATTCTGTGTTTGCTTCTTTGCCTTTACTGCCATCTCGTGGTTCCCAGGGCAACTTCAGCACAAATGTATTCCATAAACCTGATCTTACAAATCGTCACCTCCAAAAATAATGACCTATTATGTCATTTTTTATCTTTACAAATGTTGTTGTAAGCAAAAAAACAAAACAAAAAAACCCCCCAATAATAATAATAATAATAATAATAATAATAATGAAAAATAAACATAAATAATTTGGCAAAAAACGACTTAGGCCATTCTCTTAGGAAAGTGATAATATAGTTGCTACCATTACTGTATTGAACAGAAATCTAAATAGCATGCAGATGTCATGGACAATAAACCTTGAACAGAAATACATAGAAAGAAATGTAAACAGATTTTGCACTTTTTTAAAAATGGTTATTTCTTTGTAGCTTTGACTTCTTTGTAAAACCATGTTATCTGATGAGGTCTTTTCTCAAGTATGCATATGTGTTCTAATATTTGATTTTGCACCTGACACCAGCCGTAGACTAAAGTAAGAACTAAGTTGTTACATTAATATAATGTTGATATGATAAAATAATAAAAATGCAGACAAATATATATATATATATATATATATATATATATATATATATATATTTTAAGATGTCTTCATTATATTGTTAACTCAATCTTGTCTTTAAAATAACACAATATATTTCAAATGTTTTTTAAGCAGAAATAAGATAGTAAATGCAAAACTACGCACCTGAACTTCTCTCGGAGAGTCATTAATCATATTATGCAACATAACCATTTATCTCATATTTCAATCTTTATATTTTAGGTTAGATTTGAAAGTTTAATTTGAATGAGCCTGTTATATAGCCCCAATGTGTGAAATACTGTCGGCCGCCAAGTGCCTTGGAGCTGGCAGCTGATGAGTTTGAACTGCAGTCAGATTCAGTGGAGGTTTCCACTCTGCTTCGACCTACTTCTATAACAGAAGCACAATATAATTTCTCTATAGAATTTTTCAGACAAAAGGTTATTTGAACAAGAATCACTTTTGTCACAGCTTCATCTGCGTGGAACTTTTTATTTATGTTTGTGAAACGACAAAATAGGGGCATTTAAAATGTTTTTGTATCTAGGCTTCCTAAAAAACCTTGAATTGAGACAAGCATGAAGACTGTAAAATATAAAATGGCCTAAACTGTTTACATATTCTTTTACAAACTTCCTGAACTTCCGTCTTTTTGTAAAGATGCTCTACGAGTCCACCTCAAGTTGTACAGTCTACAGGGATCTCTGTTTGGTGCCCGGGGATAATACCAGTGCTTTTCTTAAGGAAATGAGTAAAGTAAATAAAAATTTATTTATGTAGCAGGAGTTTCCATACAGATGTTACAAAGTGATTTACAAAAAAAGTAGCCCAAGAACATACAATGTACAAAAAAAAAAAAAAAAAAGAACATAGTCCAAAATGCATTTCACAAAAACCCACTAAAAGTTTTAATAAAAATATTCTTAGCTGGTTTTTAAATGTATCAACAGAGTCCAAAACTTCATAGGAAGTGTATTTCCACAGTCTGGGTGACACCAGCTTGGAAAGATCAATCTCCTTTGAGTTCTGATGCAGATGTGTTGAGGGCCACAAAACGGTTCTGATTCAGTTACTTCAGAACATGGGAAGAGGCCTTTATTTAAATCAAATCAACAACAGGTGAAGAAGCTTGTCCATGTAAAGCTCAGAAGGTTAAGATTAACATTTTAAAGTAAAACCTAGATCTGACTGGCAGCCAGTGTAGCAACTATAAAACATATGTTATACAAGTTCCTCCGTTTGAACCCAACAATAGTTTTGAACAGCAGCCAGCCCCTTATTGCTGAACAAGTAAAAAGGACATTACAATAGTCCAGTTGAGACAAAGGGATGAATTATCATCTTAAGGATACTTGTTGACATCATTAGTCTAAGCTTTGAGATATTCCTCAAATAGAAATGTAAAAATAAACAGTTTTTAATCATCTGCTTAACTGATGCTCAATGGTAAAAAGCCTAAGTGTCTGAAAGTCTGCAAGTCCTAAATCACCCAGGTAGAGTTTAATGTAAGACACAGATTACTGTTTGGAGTGGTCAGCAACATTTCAATTTTGCCTGGTTGTAGCCGGAAGTAATTGTTTTTTTAACAGTTGCCTAATTTTTGGTAGGTGATTATTAAAGAAGACAATTTCTGAAACTAAATGAGGAGTATAAAAACATCATCAGCATTACTTCTTAATGAAACATGGTTTTTAATGATATAGATCCTCATTATTTTTACACAGATTCATGTATGACTATTTGCTGCATCTCTGGAAATTTGTAAAAGTGACACGTACTACGCAAACTACAAACACAAACTGTATCTCCTCAGTGGGACATAATGAGACATGTCACTTTCTTATTTGGCTCGCTGGCCACTTATCAGAACTTTTTAACCTTTGATCAGTCACGTGCTAATGAACTGGTGATTATGAAGAATTACAGCATTTATAGCCTGATAGCACATGTACTCGCAGCCTGCCACCAGTTCCCATATCCTAAATACAGGGCTAATGGTCGTGTAATTGACTCACTAAAACCTTCACCTTGTTGTTGTAGATTACTGAGTTATTGGAGGCTTCTTGACTTCATCATCATCCTCCAATTGAGTGTCAGGGTTGTTGTTGTCTGTGCTCTCAGACTCTTCCTGTGTCTTCTCACCACAGCAGCCTTTTTTGAGGAAGGAGTTAAGCCGCTCCAGGATGTCAATGGAGTGGTTGACGAGCAGAGCGAGCCAGGCCAGGCCAAAAAAGATCCACGAGGCCATGAGGATGCTATACCAGTCAGGGTAGTTTTTGTCTGGATTGCTATCTGGAAAGAAACACCAAAGAATTGTGTCTTTGTGACAATCAAGAATAAAAGTTAAGACCGTCAGTGGGTGTTTGGGATTTTGGGCTATCATGTACCTGCCACAAAATCCCCAAAACCAATGGTGCTGAGGGTGATGAAGCAGTAGTAGATGGCCTGGGAGTAGGTCCAGCCCTCTTGCTGCTGGAACACAAGCATGGGCATGATGAAGAACAGGACGGTGCCACAGATGTAGCAAAACAGGTGGACAAAAAACCGTGTGCAGCCCTGCAGTTTCACCAGGGAAAGAGAGAACAGTGATGTTGGTCACATTCCAAAGAACACAACAAAAAAATTACTTATTTCATCCTCGTCACTTGCTTACCTTTCGTCCAGATTTGCCTTCTAGGAAGTCTGAGACATTTCTCTCCAATGCGAGCATGTACTTGCCCACTCTGTTGAGCACCACTACGTTGAGAGGAATCCCAAAGAGTGCAAAGAAGACGCAGAAGATCTGACCAACTGTTGAGCTGGGGCTCATGTTTCCATAACCTGTTAAAATAGAAACATTATAATATCTCACTGTTTGAGGGCAAATGAACTGCTTTATCTTTATCTTTGTAAATATGAATAATTCAAAATAACATTACTCTACAGACTGACAGCATGTACCAAGCCCATACTTAAGGACCCCAACATAGTCCTTAACACATGGCCTTAGGTGTGCACTATGGCCAGACATCTGGTTTCATTTAACATGCTGGTGGAGCTACTGGGCTTCAGACATTACTCTGAGTTTAGCAAAGTCTGACCTTGGAGTGAATTTGCTGGGAGGTTTGTTCTTGGGAAGACTGTGTCCTTTAATACTTTACAAAACTATAAATGTCCCTTGAACTTTTTTTTATTTTGTCATGTTATGACCACAAAGTACCATATATTCCACTGACACATTTTGGGATGGGCCAACACAAAGCCTTTTATTTGAAGTGGATTGCCATTTTCTTGGAAGGTTTGCAATTATGACATACTCCTTCCATTTTTGGATGATGGATTGAACAGCACTTTGTGAGATGTTCAAAGTTTGGGATATTGTTTTATAATGTAGCCCTGTTTCAACCTCCTCCACAACGTTATCCCTGACCTGTCTGCTGTGTTCCTGGGTCTGCATGGTACTGTTTATTTACTAGTGTTGACATTCATGGGAAAAAAATGTTCCCAAACATCCTCTTCAAGTATCCCTGTCCTGCATGTTTTAGGTGTCCCCTTATTCTTCTTCTTGAAATTTATTGCCAGTTGGCAAAGGTGTCCCCTTTCTTCCAAACATTTGACTTAAATGAATGGGTGATTGCAGAGGAGGTCATGCAATCATTGGAATCAGACCTGCTCGAACTGAGACACATCTGAAACATGCAGAACATTTTGGGGTATTTCAGGACAAGTTTAGGAACTGCTGAGCTAAGCCATGCTAATACCTTTCAAAGGACTGGGATTGGGTTTTTTTCTGCTTGAGAATAATCTTGAATGGCAAACTCTAAACTGGTTAGAAAAAGTCTTAGAACAGTTGTAAATAGGCACCAACCATCTCACATTGTTGAATATTATTTTACTGCTGTCTTTGCACCTTGGTACCGTGCTGACACCCATTTTGTTTGTGTTCTACTGAAGCAAATGAAACCAAAACTGGTTTTATTGAGATGTCCAAACTGATGATCAGTTTTTTAGTCAATTTGGACAGCTGCTAACTTCCTAAATTTAAATCCTATGGAAACTGTTCCTGCAAATGTACTTGTAAGTAACTTAAGTTCCTTTTCTACCTCTGTTGGATAATCCTCTTTAGTAGAAAATTAATACACTAAATTGTGAGATTTTTACTATGAGAGAAAATAGAAGTAAACAGTAGAAATAGAATAAATAAAATAAAATGTTAGAATACTGGTGCATAGCCTTTAACTACTACTCTAGCTGTACTCAGAAAGATGATAATCTTGACAGAGTGAGACAAACATAATCATCTAGACACATTGTTTATCATAATGACCTTCTTTTGAGATTAGATATCATTTTCAAAATTATGTTGATATATAAATGGGCAGGTTGTTGTCATTTCCAGCAGGTCATACTTCACAGGAAGTGTGTAAAAATATGTGACGCTGACCTATAGTTGTGACCACAGTGGCAGCAAACACAGCTGAGCTGGTGAATTTCCAGAACCCATCTGAGGTTTGGTTGCCTTTCAAACTCAGACCAGCCTTTGATGCATCTCGCGCAACCTAAAAGAGGAAAAAAAGGGGAAAGCTGAAATTTTCTGCGATTTACATTTGTCAATACAACCATGCTTTATTAACCACATGTGACTCCTGTTCACAGTAATCTATTCTACTTTTAGAACACCGTGGAGCTATTGTGGTCAATAAATCATTGCAATCAGAATTCCACAGTAGAATATCTTCTCACCTCTGTGTTCAGAGTTCAGCACCAAAGGTGAGATGTTAAAAATACTGCAAATAACAAGCTCAAAGTTTGCAGTACTTTACGTGAAGGTTGTTTTATTCACACACCAGTGGCTTTACAAGATGTAGACTTTTGTTCTTCCTCTACAAATTTAGCTGGATTTGCTTTAATACAATACAAGTAATCGTCTTTCTATTACTGAGTGGCAGGACATTCACCTGGTCAATAGTTTCATGTCCTAACATAAATTTGAACCGACGTCAATATCACGTGTGCTTCTTAGGTGTTTTAATAAATCCCCTGGTTCTCCTAACAGAACATTGAGAACTTTTGTGGCCAGTCAACGCCTTCCAGGTTTGACTCATGTAGGCAAAGCAGAGTTAAAAGTTTCCACAAGCTATTTGCATGAAAAAGGGGTTGCCTGTTTGTTATTACATGCTTTTTTACCCTTCCTTTGTTGCTTTGATTTGATATCAAATCAAACAGTCATGTCTGAAAAATCCGTGTCCGCTCCCAAACTTCCCAAATTATTAAAAGGCTCAAACCAAAATTCCAAATTTTATGTGAGATTTATTTTAGCTCAATAAAAGCCTATTTTTTAGCTAATAAAATCTAAATTTTCCTATGAAGACATTCCTTTCAATGGATTCAACATTCAACTCTGTTATGAATTATATTACAACAAATTATTCCACTGTGCACAGAAATGCTGCTCTGTGTGGCATCCTCGTACGTTAAAAATAAGATGTGGACATTTTTTTTCTAATATTTTTGTCATGTTCCTCTAGGTTTGTTTTGTATTTCACAGGATGAATCACTCCATTGGGATTCAATTGAGTAAAGCTAATGGGTATTTTAATGATTTATTAGATGAAGGGATTGGACACCTGCTTTGCATTCTGCTGGATCATAAACACCTGACTCGGTGTCTGTGTTTTTTCAAACTGGCTTAAGTGTCTAAAGTATAACTTTTCTGCAATGTGGATTTATCTCCTTTGCAAAGTCTTTCTCATTTCATATATTAGTGGTTTACTGTCCTACTTAACCTGCATTGTGATGTTTAATAAGTTATAAGCCAAATATCTGTAATCACTTGTTTTCAGTGTAGGTTAGGCATCCCTCGACATGTTAGTTCTAGCTTCTATCCCCATGCCAAACGAAAATATCAACTTTTGTAAGTTTTGGTCAAGAGTTTGTAACTTAACTAAGTTAAAAAAGATGAATCCTGCTGAACCAAACATGGCTTAGAAGGTGCAAAAGTTGCCTTAACGGTTGAATGTGTCACCATCTTACTCCTGATAGTGGTACTGGGAGACTGAATAAGACAGAAGTTACAGAAATTGCTTGAATAGCTAACCATGAGCTGTATTATGTCATGAGCTATAATATTTGAAGTAACTGGTTTAGCTTAAGTAAGTAAGTCTTTTTGTGTGTGTGTTTTAGTAATCACACACTTGGTTCTCCGACGCTCTAATACGTATTGTGCTGGTCAAGGGTGCACTTGTTGTTAAAATGAAGCCCAAGTTGATGATTCTTTAAGTGTTTTTGAACGTGTACCCAAAGTAAATCTGGATCATTACTGAAAACTAAGATTCAGTTTTGATCTTTTTACCCTACAGACAAGACACCAAGATAAATATAGCTCACAAATCTAAACTGGAACACCATCATAGAAAAATTGGATTAGCAGTGCTGCAGAGAGAACATCAGTTATGATTTTAGGTTTCAGGACTAACGAGTAAAGTAGCTAGGTTTGTTTTTAGAAGAGATAATATTTCATGACACCCCAATTTTTTATGACCACACCCCCTAACACACCTTTAATGTGCTCTCAGATGTAAAAGCACAAAACACCTGATCAGGGCTGATCATGTGGCTGTACGGCTGCAAGATCTTCGCAGAGTTCAGAATGGATTCTATGTGTCTTTATAATAACCTCATTACTGTATAATCACCAAGACTATCAATGTATGCAGGAACATAGTGGATTCCAATTTGCTTTTGCATCAATAGGACCTTCACTCATTTGCAGGTTATTAATAAAGTATGATGCTCCACTGCATCATCACAAATACTAAGAACAGCCTGGATGGTTTTACCCAGATTCTTCTGTCCCAAAACCATCTAAATATGGACTCAACTGTTTACATTTTTGCTGTCTTTCTGATAATCTGATGCATATCATAGCATGTTTGATGGTAGTGAGTTTATGGTTCATTAGTTGAATTCTTTTTTGAGCCAATATGTCTCCTCTTAATTCCATGTATGGTTAATGACAGAATGAAGGTTTCTAGTTTAAAATTAAATTAAAATCTGATGGCAAAATATACAAATTATTTATTTTTTAATTTTGATTTTCTGTTTGAGTTTTTAAAATGATTGTCAAGTCACGGTAAGGATTCCTCTGTATTAAATGTAATCAAAATTTAAGAATCACATACAGACCTCACTACATTTTAAAATCTTCTAAAAAAAAATGACACAGAAGTGTATAAGGTTACGTTTTATAGAATTATAATAGATTGTGATTCAGTATGAGTGCAGCAATATCTGAAAGGACAAGTGATCTTGTGATATATCTATGTATTTATCAATTAGGAGTTTACACATCTATGCTACACTTTACATTATTCTAACTAATCCATTTAATCATACTTAGACTTCTGAGTACCTTACCTGAGCCACTTCCTCTAGACCTTCTTGGTTCAGGCAGCTGTATGTCATTAGCAGCCTCTGTTTGTTAAGGAGCAACTCGGAGAGATCCTTCCTTCCAAGATCTCCTTCCAGTTTCCAGAAAATCACACCACCAATCAGCACGTAGACCACATAAATCAAACCAAGCATGAGAATGGATGGCACCCGGGCCAGATTAAACATCTCCTTCACTCCCATGTTGGCCTGGCAGTCCAAACGTTAACCTCCAATTTTAGCTCGGAGTCTCAGCCTCTGCAGTCAAGTGCAAAGAGTAGAGGGAGTTTACCTGGTGGACTCACATCACAGGCAAATGAACCTTTCCTGAGCACTACTGTTTGAATCACTTCATTGGCCTGACATGCAAATCCAGAGGAGCAAAGTAAGATAAGGGAGACACGGCAGCACAAGTAGGAATGTACCATGTCTAGGAAAAACTAAGATCTGCACATCACTTTAAAATTTCTCACATTTCGTCAGCTTAGAACCAAAATCTTTAATGGGAAGTTTGAGATCTTATGTGATAACAATCTCTTTCAAAATAATACCCCTTAATAAAAAATAGCACCATCAGCTGTCTTCGGAAGTCCCCGAATAAGTAAACAAAGACTACCAGAATGTGATTTAATCTTGGAATATATCTAGCTGTTCATTCGGTCTCTGGCTTTGCAAAGCTGATAGCGATGCACCCAAAAAACCTAAACCAGTTTGCTGCAATGCATTGAAAGGTTGTATTGAAAAGTATTGATTCTTCAGGAATGAAGACATATGGATGTGACATATTTCAGATTTTTATTTCTAATGAACCCTGCATCCTCTTCCTTCTACTCCATAATTGTGCAATACTTTAATGTTGGTCAAATACAATAGGAACAAAAACATAAAAGTTTGTGATTGCAACATGACAAATTGTGGAAAAGTTCCAGGTGTATGAGCTCGTTTGCACAGCATCTTGAATGAATGTCAGATATGTGTATTTAGTGTTTTTAATTTTGTCTTCTGAAAAACATACGGTAGTGTCAGGTGAGGGCCATCCTCTTTTTTTCCACCTCACATCACCATCTTGATTAATGTGTTGGTTTAAGATAGCCGTCCGCGGTCAATTCACTAGAGTCTCCCATCAGTACACAAGCACAGATGTGGACTGACATCAATGAACACAGACACAAAACACACACACACACACGCAATGTGACATGGTGTCATGAAATAACAGCCCAGATATGAGCTTCCTGTTTGAACATCTAATCATACGGGTGGGAATCAGAAGAGAACAAGGAGAAGAGAAACACCAATAATGGAATGGAAAAAACTGATTCCTGATCAAGCCAAACACTAACCCTTTCACACTGAGGTAGAACAAATATATCACCAATATATGTATGTATTAAAACTGCTGTTGCCTCATCTTGCATTAAGAGAGATCTTAGAGAGAGAGAGAGGGAGAGAGAGAGAGAGAAAACATTAAATAAATTATTAACCAGCAGAATAATATTACTTAAAAAATTTTAAAGTCCATTGTCAGATCTTTGATGTGACTTCTAATTTACTGGAGGAAACTTCCTCATCCTCTTCTTCATGCTTCTTAAAACCTGGGTGAGTCAGAATAACCAGGTTCTCCATGATCCTCACTCCCATGTTGAGGATAAGCGCGAGCCAAGCAAGCGCAAAGATGATCCAAATGCCCGCAAGGCAGCGGTACAGGGAGATGTACTCCTTCCCTGGGTCGGTGCCTTTAAGCAGAAACATGAAAGAACATGTTAAGTGAGTTTGTCTGAGTTCAGAGCGCACATTAATCTTCCAACGCCTCACTGACTTTTTCAACAGAAAGACACCTGGGAGCTTTAGGTAGACAGAAGTGACCGCTGCAGCCTTTCTAGCACATTAGTGGTTTGTCGTCTCTACTCACCCACTACATAATCTCCAAAACCAATGGTGCTGAGGGTAATAAAGGCAAAGTAGAAGGCCTCTCCAAATGTCCAGCCTTCCACATAACTGAACAAAAGAGGAGGGATGATGAGAAACAGCAGGCTGCCGGTGAGGAAGAACAAACTGACTGCCAGGGCTTCCACGGCTTTCTGAGACAGACAAAAAAAACAAAACAAAAACTCTTTATTTAGCCAATATATGCGACCATCAGTTATACGCTGCATTGCAGAATAAAGAAAACCATGTCAGAACCTTGTGAGGAACAACTGCCACTATTCCTGTCTCTAGTCGGCCCAGATGAATGGTCAGACACTTGCCAATTTGTTTCAGGAAAGCCAGGTTCAGAGGAATACCACAGAGTGCGTAAAACACACAAAACACCTGACCGGACACAGTGCTCGGGGAGAGGTTTCCATAACCTGTGAACCAGACAAGTAAGACGTAATGAAGCATCATATTTTACAACAACTGGAGCTGAAAGGGTAAAGCATCAATCTACCAATGGTTGTGACGACTGTGCCTGCAAAAAAGAAGGAGCTGCTGAAATCCCAGTTACTGGGGTTGGTTGAGTTGCCTGAGGGGTTCACTCCCTTTTCCCAGGCATATAAAATCACCTGCATAAAGAGTAAAATGCACATTAAAACATAAATCAGCAATGATTGATAGGCTTGAACAGAAATATTCCTGCATAACCAAACTTGAGTTTAGAAGGTTGTGAAGCTAAAACTTTTTTTTTTTTTTTTTTTTTTTAATCTACAATGAGTTTTACATAAATATCTTTTAGCAATAAGTAATGATTTAGCTGATTTTCTCAGTTTATCTGATTTAATGTTAGGTAACCCCATATTTGTCAGGGTAAATTACATCAGGCTTAGTAGTATTTAGATATTTTTGTTCAATTAGCAAGACTTACACAACTGAAAGGCAAAAACAAATGTTTTCTTTAATTCAAGTCATAGGGAATAAATTAGACATTTTATAATACTTTTTAAAAAGGTAACCAATGTCTAGTAATTTAAAAACAGATTACATAAAACCATACAAATCTAAATAAACTAAACAGGTAAAAAATAAATAAATCTATAAATAAATAAATAACTACAACACTGCCACCATTGTCAAGATGACTAAAGATAAGCTAATAGATCGGAAATATATATATTTTACTGTAATCATTTTTAAAATGAATTTTAACAAATCTTTTATGGGGGCAACCCCGTTTAAATCCTTGAGTTAAATCACTTTAAGAAAGCTTTTTAAGGTCACCAGGGAAATGATTTTGTCAAATGTTGTAAATTACGACAAACTTATTGATCTTTCAAACCAGTTACTGTAAAACCATTTAATGCGGTAAGCCTGAGCTTATAATAAAATTGATTTTTCAGCTTTACAAACCAAATGTACCAAATATTTACCTAATGAATTAGTTTTATTTGTATAAGACTGAAGCCTTTGTTATTTCCACAGAGTGGAAAATAACTCTAAACCGTGCAGTTTAACCTCTCCTAATCTAAAGCTATATTAATAATACAAAAAAAAAAAATAAAAAAAAAATAGAAACCTGGACAAACTTCTCCAAGGCAGGGCCATCCAAGCAGGTGTAATTAGCCAGGAAATGTAGTTTCTCCAGCTGGAAGTGGTTTCTGTTGTTGCTCTCAGCTTCTCTTTCCAGAATCTGGAAGATGATGGCCCCGATCAGCAGGTATGTGAAGTGGGCCAAAATTAAAAGTGCTGTCCAGTTCACTTTGACCCGAGCCAGATGAAACCACGCCATTAACCCTCTTCCCCACCACAACAGCAGAAAAAGACAAAAATGCTGGGGTTCAAGCTCAGAAAAAACATAAAAGTACTTTAAAAAAAGAGGAAGATTGGATTTCTATGTGAAGTAGTTCTTGTGAAGTTCTCCAAATAGATGTCCTGTTACTTTAGAAAATGCATGCTTAAAAAAAAAAAGAAGGTATTTTGAAAAAAGCAGTCCTGCTTAACATCACAGCTGCTCAGGCTGATGTTGTATCTCTCTCTGAACGGCAATATCGTCAGTCTGATTGATCAGAGGAGCATGGGTGCTGATTTCTGGGTTACCGAGGTAACGGCCGAACTCTTTTCCTCAATTAGCGAGCGACATCTGGTCCCAAGCTTTCCCCTGTTTCCACTAATAAGGAAGCAGTGGCAGTATCTTGTCAGCAGAACAAAAGTTAATGTTTTACCTGCTTTCCATTTGACACCCTCAGATGCCGGTCTCCTTTGGGATTTGGAGGTTAGCGGTGCTTTAACTGTATAAATGTGAAATCTGTCAATATGTTAGTGGAGCTGCTCTGGATGTTATTGCAACCCTTGACATACGGAGTAGAAAATAAATCTAGAGCAGTATTTATATCCTTTGATCTGATCACATTTTGTGTTGTTACATCCAAGATTTTTAATGCATTTCATTTGTTGCCTAAATAAAATATAGTCCAGCCGTCAATGGTCAGAAGGTAGGGATGCTAAGGACTGCACTATTTTTTGACGGTCTGTCACATAAAACACAAAAACATAAATAAAACACTTTGAAGGAGGCGATTTCAACTAGACAAAATCCCATGTATCACAGCTTGTATCTGAGGCCAACGGTTTTGTTTTTACAGTTTTTCACTTTTAGTCTCAGATGCAAGCCCTGATACATGTGGTATTTTGTCTAGTTCGTCTAATTCAGTTTCTTTACAAATTAGCTTTTAAAGTCTTACCAGTATAAATGCTCAGTCTTTTTACAAGTCAGCTGGAACAGTTTCTGCACGTTTTCCATCACATCTGGAACCAAAGCCTGTTCATTGTCACATGGGACGAGTTTGAAGCATAAACCAGAAACTAAACACTTAAAAAAACCTTTTTATAATGAAGATCTTTAACATTATTGATAAACTCAGCATTATGTTGAAATGTGGCTGAATAGATATTAATGCTGGCGCTGCAGTTTATTGTACCTCTTGGCTACTGCTCAGAGACATTCCAAATTATCCAAAAGAATTAAGATCCTTTTAAAGTGAAAATTGTTTTCCTTGAGCACCAACTGTGTTAAGCAGGTAACAGGTTTTTATTTCAGAATGTTTTTAAGCTTTCTTTAATTTGAATAGTGATGCCGGTATGGTCTTACCATAATTAATTAGAAGTTAGCTGGATTACAGGAAATTTGGAAAACCTTATTTAGAGAGAAGGCAAATTTGACACTGTTAAAGTGTGCCTGCTATTTTCCATAACCTTAAGATGCCTTCTTGTGCCCTCACCACTCTCTGTTTACAAATAGTATTTTACTATGATGATTCTACCCAGTTTGTCAAAGACTGCACCACACCCACAGCTGCAGCCTTCAGCAGCTCTATGGGACAGCATTGGGATGCAGCTACACTAGTACATAAAGGAGATAAAGCTCCTCGACACAAGGCCACTATGGTCACTTCTAAGCCATGGCAGTGTAGATAGGCCTCATGTCTTGGATATGCTTCTTCTGCTGCTTTTGCTGTCACAACTCTCCACCACAAACCAAGTTTACATACGATTTCTTAGTATTTTGTAGATTTGGTTTTAAACTGTATGAGTTACATCAAAAGACCTGGGTTTTGTAAGTTAAATGCCAGGATAATGACAGAATTTTAAATATATGAATTGAACACATACAGGAACTGAATACTGTAATGTGAACTAAATAATCCCTATCCAGAAACTGAATTTTGTACCCCGCCTTCTGGCTCCTAGATAATGGATGAATGGATTTCTACTATTCCATATTACCTTTAAACACATCATAAAACATTTCATGCAGTCGTTGAAATGGAGTTAACGTTATGGCGACGAGATGTAACAGATATGACCTTAAAGGGTGAGTTGTCTTGGAGAAATATCCAAGGCAACGACAGAGCCCAGAACTGAATGCAAAGTGTGCAACTTCTTGTCATCTGTCAAACAAATTAATGCAAAGCAATGCAAAAATGTTGACAAGTTGTTTGAAAGGTATAGGTGCTTCCACGGTGGCTGGTTGGATCTTCTTCCCTATGGCTTTAAGCAGAATAGCTGCAAAGATCTGAATGACGCAACCGATTACGGCACTTGTTTTTGTGCAATGGCCTCAAGGTTTTCCCAGAATTTAAGAATAAATTTACTTAGTACTGAACTGTCTTCCTGAATTGTCTTTATGTTAAACTTCCTCTTACACAGAAGATCCCCATTTGAGATTGAGAAAATTTTGCGAGGTGAAAAAAAAAAGTCAACGCATAGCACAGGTGCTATTTGTAGCATCGTAAAAGTATTTTTCTCTGAGGACAAAAGTACAAAAATGTACCCTGGCACCGACTTATTTCCAAGAGTGCAGAACAACAGCACAATGAAGTGATGGTCCAGGCATATCAGGATCTCACAGTTGCATCATTTTTGCCTTAATTGTTTGGGCAAAGTAATGAAGAACTTTATTATTTACACTACATCCCATTTATATTAATTCACATAAAAATTAATAGAACAACTCAGCTGGAAATATAAAAAGCACTTCTTTCTAAATGATGAAACATCATGTCACCAATTAAAAAGTTTCACAAGATTTCACCAAATACTGCGCCTCTTTTCTGGTTATTCTTATGTCTTTTCTCTGTTGTTTTATTAGTAAAAGGGTTTAGATCAAACGTTAGACATAGTCTGTGGTTTATGCTGCTGTCCAGAATAAGAAAGCATGAGCAGTCTGTGGCAATACAAATTCCCAGACCATTCGTTTGCCTGGAAGTGATGATATGGCTCCTCGTTAGAACTTCACTTCACTTCTTAACGGGGGCCTAAAATACATAAAGCACAAACCTACCTGATTAGTGGCTATTATATCTAACACAGCACAGATTTGAAAAACAGCAACACTTGGTGCACTTTTCCTTTCTTCAGTTAGTTAAAAACTAAACTCAACTCAGTTGAACCGTATTTAGACTGTTTTTGCCGTGTTGTAAAAAAAAGTAGTCTAACAGCTTCTCTGAATATCTGATGAAAAAAATCTGTTGTTGGCAAAGCAAACATCTACACAAAATTTAAAATGGGAGAACAGAAATATTCTACATAAACACAGTTACAACCGTAATAACAAAAAATGGAAAATGAATAGTCAAACAGAACAAGTGGCAAGACAAGGTAGATTTAGGTTTAGGGTTTGCACCAAAACTAACAGGCCGTGAGACATTTAATCTCAAAATCAGCCAGTAGGCCAACGGTGACACTGGAGGTGATGTCTCAAAACATAGTCAGATAATAATTAAATTGCTTAGATCAGGGTGTCAAACTCTAGTTTTCAAGGGCTACTGTCCTGCAACTTTTTGATGTGCCCCAAGTCCAACACACTTGAATTTAAGGACTGAATCACCTCCTCATCCCATCAAGCTTTACAGACTCCTGTGGTTGTGGTGTGTGGGACCAGAGATGCATCTAAAAGTTGCAGAAGGCCTGGAGTTTGACAGCTGTGGTTTAGATCAAAGTGCATGCATGTGTCAGAATGGCCACGCTGAAATCCAGTGGGGCAAAACTTGGAAATACTCAAGTTGTTTTGAGGGCACTGTATTGTCTGATGAACTCAAGCTCTTTAATGCGAACAAAACTTTGTGATGCATTGTAACTCATCACACCACTAGAGTGCAGTGTTGAGCACTCAGGAGTACAGATTGCACCAATTTTGTGTGCAAACTGTATTTGTGCGTGCCTCCGTTTATGACCTTGTATTTAATACAGTTTAAGTCTCAATAAGACAAAGGGCTGCTGTTGGGTTAGGGGTTAGGTTTAGGACTAAGCTGTGAATTGAGTATAGGGTTAGGCATTTACTGGTAATGGTTCGGTTTAGGGTGAGGGCCGGGTGTAGGCTATTGAATGGAAGTCAAAGTCCTTGAAAAGACAGAAAGACACTACATGTGAGAGAACATGTGTGTGTGTGGGGGTGTGTGTGTGTGTGTTACCTATCCTGCTGAAGAAATTTTTTCGGGCCAAAACAAAGGCCAGGATGTCAGAGTCAACTTCATGATCTCCAGTCAGTGGAATGGAAGAAGACGTGAGGGTTGTTGTGGAAAGGTCCCTGAAACATACTTGTGGTTACTCTAACATGCCAAAGGTTGAAATTTGTCTTTTAAAAAAAGTGGTCATGTTTGTTTTGGAGCAGGCACAAAAAAAGTCTTCATATGACCCCTGTATGAAACATGCAATCTGTTCATGGAGCAAAATTTAAATCAGAAACTTTGACAGAGAACAGCTCCTTGTGTTTCAGAGCCCTGCTGCAGAACAAAAGTGGGTCTGTGCTGCAAATGCTTGTTTAAGAGGAAGCATATACATATTACAGCGAGTGTTTAACAGTGGCTGTAAAAAGGAGCTTTCAGCATCTGGGTTAAAGCGAGACTTTTTTGATTTGTGAACATTACTCGCAGACATTACTTCACAAAGACATTAAAATTTATGACGGCTCTCGTAAGTGAAGAAAAAACACAGAACAGCAATAAAATCTGCAGGTCTGGGCTGTATGTATGGATTTCGGAGTCGTTGCACACATACTATTGTGTGTGTGGGTGTGTATAAAAGTATTAATTGAAAAATTAGGCAAAAAAAAAAGAGGCTTAATTTTAGTTAGAAGGAGTCACAGCTCATTCAATAGATACCAGAAAAATAACAAATATCCCCCAGTTAAACTATTTCAGTCTTCTAATTAGATTTTCAGCTAAGCAACAATTGGTTTAATTTACATATACCGGTTGCTTTTTAGGTCTGTGATAACCCTCTGGATAATGTACCTCCAGGATGAATTCTGACTGTCTTCTTGGGACCTGTTCCAGGCTGACCAAACTGGTGCTGGAAGTTTGTCTATGGGTGCAAGACAGCTGAAAGAAAGACAAATGGAGTTATTTCCACTCTCAGCATGTTTTCTTTAGTTCACAAACTGCAATGTAGTACAATCTAGACATACTTTTCTGAAATAAAAGAAGAGAAAATTAAAACGTGACTAACCTCAGATCTGGAGCAGAAAAGACTGAATTGTCCAGATTTGAGTCCTGCTTTGACGGAAACTCTTTCATTGTGCTGCTGAGATCAGGAGTGCTGTGGAAGAAAGCAGAGCTTTTCATAAAGACACAGATAATGTCAAAGCAATACCACATGTTTGTGTTTTAAACTTGGAAGTTATCTGTGTTCTCTTCTTTATACCACCAGATGGAGCTACATCATAAAGCAGCCAGAACTTTTCTTCTGCAGGTTCATCGAATTAAACACAAGGTTTATTTTTAAAACACTGAGAAAAGTATGCTAGAAGGCCAAATACAAGCTAACCAGAACCAAACATGTCATATGTTTCAACAACATATGACATGTCTGAATTTTATTCCAATGTATTGTGTAAACAATTTGTGCTTTATCATTTTTATTTCATAACTCAAGATAAATCTACTGCTGCATTTTAGACCTGCAAAATAATCCAAAAATAATTCATTGTCACTAGCAACTTTCTTGTACACAGGTTACTTGAAGAGAGAGGATACCAAAGTTTAATGGTGTTTTTGTCCAACGTTTGTGTAGATGCATCTTCGGTGTGCAGAAAATATTGATTCTAGTGAGTAGCCGACATTATCTGTTGTAATCACGCTTCCAATGCAATACCAGAACCAAAATTTATCCTTTGATGTTCTTGTTGTAGAAATTAGAATGTAGAAATTAGATCTGACTGGGTGTTTAGGTTTGACCTTTTGAACAATTTGCCTTGATTATTTTAGGCCCTCTAGCAAGTTTCTTCCAGGCTTGTCCTCCATTCAACTCAGTCCTCTTTGGCCATGTAAAAGAGAAACATTCCCACAGCAGGATGGTGCTCCCATCATGATAAGTAGTGGGGATTTCGTGTTAAGGGTGATGATCATTGTTAGTTTTCTACCACAAAATGTTTTGCATTTTGGCCAAAAAGTCCAGCTTTGGGTTTTCTGACCAGAGCCCATTTATCCAAATGTTTGCAGTGTACCCTACATGGCTTGTGGGAGATTTTACAGGATTTCTTATGGTTTTCTCCTTCCAGCTACTTTATAGAAGTCAGAATTGTGGGGTGCACCAGCCGGGCAACAGATGCATCTTCTGCAGCGCTACAAAAGCCCTCTTGACTGCTTCTCTGATTAAAGAGAAGGGAACTTCGAAAATGTTGTATGCTTCTCTGTTCACTTCACACACATTGTGAACATACGCTGAAGCTTGTGGTTGGAAAATGGAAAAAGCAGTTTCAAAATTGTGATGATAATGGTTTGATTTCTCTGTTCAGTTCTGAGCAAGCTTCAAACTATGACACATGTATAAGTGCAGTTTGCATAAGAGATTTACACTTGATATGGATTCTGCAATTTCTTTGTTCTTTCTTTCTAGTTGTTCTTATTTCAAAGTGAAAATATAACAGCTCACAGAAAGAAACAGGAGCAAATAAAACTAAAAAAAAAGACAAAACCTTCCTGGTTGCATTATGTCTGCAAATAAAGTAGCTTGTTGTAAAATAGCCATATGGTAGTAAACACTCGCTAACAGCAGACATGAGAGCAATCCTTTCAAGGGCAGTTTCTGTGATCAGTCTCTGAGGAAAGCATTGACAAACTCTGGACTCATTCCCTCACTGTGTGTGCATTAATAACTGTCATCAGAGTTACTGCAGATTTAAGATAATAAATACGGGCTGTGATTATGTTGTGAATGTCCTCTGGCTGATGGCGTCACAGATGGTGAAGCAAATGTACACAAACGCCTGTAAGTGATAACACATATTCAATGTCTGTTCCGTGGAAGCCAATAATTAGAAGCATGTTGGTGAGTAATCAACTAATTATGAAAGGGTAAACATTGATGTATTTTGCAGAAATAAGTAATTGACAACAACTGATTTTTTATGCAACTTGTGACTTACAAGCAATTCATCTCCATTTAAATTGAATCTGAGGGTGTATATTTTGAAAGCGTTTACCAGAATGCATGAATGAATGAATGAATGAATATACTTCATTAATTCCAGAGGGAAATTCACATCTCAGTACAATTCAAGGAGTTACATATATTTGGTTGTCCTAAGTTCTTCAAAATTTTTTGAAAAAACAACACATTCTTCCCCAAAATTTTCCAATTTTGAGCATAAAAGGGCAAAAAACATCACTTCATAATTCAAGAAAAAAAGTTTGTCACTTCTCCAATTTGGACAAAATGCTAGCCAACTTTCCTCTGTTAGTCTCCTTGATTTTAAATAACAGCTGGTTATTTGTCCAAGGATTTCCTCAAGGTTTAAAAACAAACACTGAATAAAAAAAAGAGGAGGGAATAATTATCTTGCTGTGCCGAAAATCAGCTGCAAAGAAAACAATGAAAAGACCAGAGATAAAGGAAGACTTTAGTTGTGAAATCTGTTGTTGTTCGACAAAACCACGTCACCAAGTTTTCATCTGGAATTTCAGAAGTGTAACAAAAAACCCTGATTTTTGTGTAAAAGAGGCTTTTGAGACCAGTAAAATAATTCACAATACTCGCTACAAAAGCAAAAGTGCATGTATAAAAATATAGCAGAAAAGGTCTTACCAAAACCCTGGAGTGCCAGGTGAAGATGGTTGCAAGGTTTCACTTTGTGATGCAGAGGTATATCTGGCTTCAGGCTCCGGCTCAGATTCCTAATAAAAATGTTTTTTTTAAAAATTACTGAACCATTTCTACAACAACTATCAACAAAAACAGCCCAACAGAATAATGGGAGCATGCTACATACATCTGACAGATAAAAGAAAGCACCTCTGATGGTTTACTGCTCTGGTTCGTTATTTAGCAAATGCAAAGTTTAAGCAAGTGCATATGTGCACCTAATACTGGATCAGTGCTTTTGGGCATAAGGTGGTAAGAAAAATACTCATCTTTGTGAAGCAAAGCTGCACATGTGTAGTCTGCTACACTTCCTCATCGTCTGTCATTCAGAAATTCATATCCAAATGTTGCCGAGTTAAAAGAGAGAGAGACACTCCTCTCCATTCATAAGGTCAGCAGAATTTGCTCCTCAGATGTTCCTGCTTTACATCTTCGTGTTGGCTGGTTGCCTGAAATGTGCTCAACAGTTGTCCAGGCTGAGCAAAGCGTGAGTTATCAGACTCCTCACTGAGTCAGTGTTACAATTAAATCCTTTGTCAGATGTCCTCTCTGCAATCTTTTGTGTATTAGACTAAAATAGACTCTGACTCATGTTATTATCCACTCTGTTAGTGTTTGAGTCACTTGGAATTGAGGAAAAAATAAATGCATCTCTGTTTGCCTCCTACTCTTCCTCCCACTAAGTCCCATTTAGCTTTGTGACAAACAGAGGCAGCTATCGACACATTTGTCTGGTAGTATACATGCTAAATGTCAGCACTGCTCAAAATACCAGTATGGCAAGAAACACAGTTCATAAAGAGAAAAACATTGATACAAACCTAGCATCAGAATCACATTTTTTGTTGTTTCATTCTGATCAGAGCAGATTTACAGCTTCTAACAAATTTGTTCATAAATCTTGAACTTTTTCACACTTTATCTCAAAGTATAAATGTCTTTCCATTTGGATACAAAGTTTTTTTGTTTGTCATTTTTGCCCTGATCTGAGGGCAGGGGTTTCAGGTCAGGGCAGAGGGAGGGACAGACATAAACAATTAGGAAATAGATTTTTGTTTGTGTGTGTCTGAGCTTGGTAGTTAAATATGGCACTATAGTCGTCTTACTTTTATTTGACTGTTATTGCAACACAGTTGCAGTGGATTTGTATTTAGAAGTGTCAAATTAAACATGGAGTGAATACCAATGCATTTATATTTCCAAGTTACTAGTTGTGAAAAGTTTTGAAAACTTTTCACAACTGTATTAGTGTTTTTTTCAGCCACTAGAGTTACACACTACATTGTGTGTATTGTGTAACTGTACTAGACACAATGTAGTAAACCAACACCATTGTGTTGGTTTGTTTAGTAAAATACACTGATGTTTCTGGTTTTACTATGACAAAACATGAAAAGTCCAAGGGTATGAATTGCAAAAGGCACTGTAAGATGCATTGTCACAAGAATAGAAAAGAGGCCAGTCACCTGCAGATTCAAAGCCTCCTGACTCCACCACTTCTGGAAATCCTTCTGGATCTTGACCTTCACCCTGTCCATCAACAGCTGCAGATGCTCGATCTCTGTCTTCAGAGGCTTCAGGCGGCCAAGGGTGCTGTTGTAGCTGACGAGGGATATCAGCAGTGCAAAATTTATCTTTAATCAACATTACACAGCACCTGCTGTGTTCAATCAGACCAAGCAGGGTCTTGGAGGGATAACTGGAATAACATTCGGTAAGTTATTTGAGACAACTCACGTCACTTTCTCTTGCTTAATTTGTTTGCGAAGGCTTTCTTCCAGGGGGTCGTTCTCCTCGTCCTGTGTATCATTCCCTGTCACAGCTATAAGGTAATGCAATTTAAACATGCAGATATTTAGAAACTTGCATCCAGAAGTAAAATGTAAGTAAAATGTTATCTTGGTCATGTGCAATAAAAACATGGCTGCATATGATTGTGAAACAACTCCTCCGCCCCATGCCAGATCCTCCACCATACTTAACAGTAGGCGTGTGATGTTTTTCTGTTTCTTCATTCTGTGTTTCACGCCACACACATCTGGAGAGGTTGTAGCAAAAAAGTTTAATCTTTCTGTGCCGGAAGGACATGCTTCAGTTAAAGGCCCAGTTTAGAAAACCTCCACATCTACATTTGTGACAACAGGGCTTTCTTGTGTCCTTCTCCCAAACAGACAGTTTACATGACATGGACAGACTCTAATGAAGGCCTGGTGCCACCAAAATGCAGCTGCTCTCTTTTAGTGAGCTTTATTAACCTTTCTTATCCTTGTTTGTCACAGTTAAAGTATTTTATAACTTGTTTTTTTTTTTTGCTCTAAATGTAGGAATGAGAAAGTTTATATTATAATATATTTGCCTGACCTTACATCTGCTTCACATGCATCAAATATGTTTTTTTAATTTTGAAGGATGCTGGAACTCTCTAAACAAGCTCTAAAGAACGTGCACCATTGTGCGCAGGTATAACATACACGTGAGTTATCTCGTTAACAATCATGGAAGTTTTCACTGTGCAGTGGCGCAGTAAGTAGCTCTGTTGCCTTGCAGCAAGAAGGTACTTGCTGGGCCGGGGTCTTTCTGCATTGAGTTTGCATGTTCTCCCTGTGGATGCGTGGGTTGTCTTCTCCCACAGTCCAAAAACAAGACAGTTAGGTAAATTGGTCTCTCTAAATTCTCCCAAGTTGTGAGTGTGTGTGTGTGTGTGCATGGTTGTGTGTCCTGTCTGTCTCTGTCTGGCAACCCGTGCAGGGTGTACTCTGCCTCTCGCCCAAAACGTTCACTGGAGATGAACGGCAGCCCTCCCTTCCCCACTAGGGATGGATGGATGGATGTAAGTTTTCATCTTCATACCATGAGCTGCTCTTTGTCTCCTCCGTGTCTCCAACTGCTTCTTCAATTCAGCTGAAGACAAAGAAGAATGAAGACAAAAACATGTTTTTTTTAAACAATTTTCAACATTAAATGTGTTTTCAAATAATCTTTCAGAAGTCTGTAAGAGATACTGAATGGGAAGCTGAAAACAAAATAAATTTGTGGTAACAAACCCGTAGCAATATTTGAAGCCTCTTTAAGAACATTTCCACACTTTCCTCAATTTGTAATTTTAATAGGTACCAAGGTTTTAATCCTTAGCTAATGGAGTCTATCTGCTTCAAGTTTCAACATGTGCAGAGAATCTTCAAAGACATTCTCTGTACATCAGTAGCAACAACCATTATCTGTTATTGTTGCCTTTCTGTCACCTCACACAGAAAGGCGTGTGAAGCCTGACACTGACATAATTTTCACTCACTGGAAATAATTTCTGGACCGTTCTCTGTACGCTTGTGAGATGGTTGTATGATCATCTGGGTAGATCAGCAGTTTCAGAAACACTTAGACTGGTCTGTAAAGCCCCAACAGCGATGGGCTGTTCAAAGTCACTTACAACCCCAGTGCTTCCCAATTCTGACGCTCAGTTTGAACTTTGGCAAATTGCCTTCACCACTTTGGATGAGTTGGTAGGTTGAGAGTGTCTGTAGCTATTTGTGCAAACAATGCCAGGAATAAGCATGAAGGGGATGTTTGGGTGTTTTGGGTCACACATGAACAGACATGAAGGGTAGCAGAATGTTAGTGTCTGTGATTTTCTTTAACAATCCCTTAGGTCTCATACATAAAAACTGCTCAGTAATTGAGCCCTGCAAAGTGATGCTATGTCCAATCTAAAATCAGAGGTTTAAGCTCCATAGATGAGAAATCCAGATGAAGTCCTCTCTTGTAAAAGTACCTTTACACTAAATACCACCCATGCTGTCCTATAATAGTTGGATTGAAGTGATTCTAAACCCACAAGGTTTTTGCATTTAGTCAGCACTTTCTCTCAGAAAGCTTTAAAATTGTTTGCAAAATGCCAGTGCAACCAGTTCATCTTTCCAAGCGCATCACAAGCACTTTCGTTCAAAGTAAACCACTTTAGGGGTTTCTGTGGACAGCAGAGACTTGAACAGATGAAGTGAAACATTATACAGGACACACAGAGTCATATGGTGCCCGTGACAAGACTGTTTTTCCAAATGGTTATGAAGTATGAAGCAGAGTTTGGGATCCTCTCATGAAGCCATGTATTTGGGTAGCTGAGAATGTAAATGATCTGAGACGCCCTGTGGCTTCATTTTGTGGTCAGGTGGGTAGCCTGGGCCTTCTCTAACAAACGCGACACTCTAAAACACGCCTACTGATGTCGAGTCTATGTCTTCAAAAGAACATTAAAGGATTAAGAGATGTTTAAACCTTCACTTTAAGAGGGAGTTCATAAAGATAAGATGAGCGCACTGTATGTATTGTTTAAATCCATCATAGCATGTACATAAGCATTTCAGAATCCCCAACACTAAGATCAAAACAAAGAAACCACAGTGGGAAATTCCTGTGATCTACTATTACGTAGTGTAGTAGTTGTGGCCACAAATCTGCAATATCTGACAAGTCCTGCGTGCTGGCTTTGTGGAGCAGTAAAAAGCAGTCGCCAGACAAAGCACCACAGATTCAATTTTAAATGCAACTGAAATCCTGGCAATAAACTCCTTCAATAGCCGCCGCTTTATATGCCAAAGAAATGCATTGCATCTGCAACAAAGTGAAAGAGTTGATGAGAACCGCATGCATAACATAAATAGTTTTACACTCTCTCCATCCTGGAAAAAATCTAAACTGAGCGAGAAACAATGCAACAAATCACCTGTTGACAAAGAACAAGCAGTGCGAGTGTCCACTCAGCACATACAGAACTGGGGAGAAACCTTTTCCTCACAATGTCCCTTTTATTTGCAACACACTGCAACTGAACTTACATAGCATATGAATAGCATATGGTAAGGGTTATCCTCTTTGAAGACAAGCGTTAAGCTATAAGTTTCAATAAATACCCACATTTTGGTGGCATGATGTTTGAATGGGATTTAAAGTATACCATCAATCAAGGATCTAGATCAGCTTCTGATGTAAACAGAAGGATATACTGTTTGTACCAAGAAACAATACCTCAAAAGATCGACATAGCAGTAAGAAAAACCTACAGATATTTGATACTACAACAAATATCACAAGTCAATAGAGAGGAAACATAAAATGTTGTTTATAGTAAACCAAAACTTTTACTAAACAGTCTCGTTTCTGTTTTTTGTTGAATAGCTGTGTTTATAACAGCTGTAAATGAAAACTTTATTGTTGTTGAAATTGTTGCAAAACAATTGTATTTGCAACATGAGTAGTGCATAAATCATAACACTCATGCGGAATATAGTTTATTATGTCAAACTGTGACGCATGACAGCTGAATTAGTTACAGTGTGCCTAAATACTTTGTAAATTTTCCTTATTTTGTTGTTTTTGCCATTCTGACATCATCATCTCTCAAAGTGTCTTTTTGATGTTTTTCATCAGTTCAGGGGAATAAAGTACATCTTTTGTGGTAGCAAAATCCCCGAAGACCAAATTTACAACCACAGCATCCTACATAGTTTAATGGGATTTTATATGACAATCCAACATAGAGTGATGCATAATTGTGAGTGGAAAGGATTAAAAAAAAAAAAAAAAATGAAAAGTTTGATGTGTGATTTGTATTAGGATGCAAAATACAAGGCGTCAGCGTGCATGCTCTGGCTCCCCGTAAAAACAGACATCTTTTATTCTGATTACAGAAGCGAGGTTTGTATCATTTCTCCATCAGCTTTACACACATAAGCTAGAGCTTCCCCATTCTTTCTAAAATAGCTCCCGCTTAGTCAAATTGGCTAGAGGCCATATATGAACATTGACTTTGAAGTCTTGCCACTAATTCTCCATTGAATTCAGATCTGGACTTTGACTGGACTATCCTGACAAATGCATCTGCTTTGATCTAAGCCATTTCATTTTAGTTCTGGCTGCATGTTCTCCTGCTGGAAGGTGAAACCGCCACTCTAGTCTCAAGTCTTTTGTGACCTCTTAACAAATTTTCTTTCCTGACTGCCCTTCACTTAGCTCTTAGCTCCTTCCATCTTGTAATCGACTCTGACCCCTGCCTGTTCAGGGTCATGTATGTTAGCTTTACACATCCCACATAGTCTTTTTAACTTTTCAAGGCCCTGTAAAAACTATCTATAACTGCATAATTAATCTATGAAAAAGCCAAGAGCCAGAGTGAAAGGTTTAGAAGGCATAAAAAACTATTGATCAAGACCATGTAAAAAAGAAACGTTTAGAACACTGGAAGGAAAAAATAAAGGAGGCTTTTACATGATATATTTTTTTGATAATGATATATTGTTTGAAACATCTTGGGCTTAAAGGTCATTCATTTAAAGGTGAGCAGAGTGTATTACCTAAGAGATACCAGATGCTTTACCTAAGAGTGTGCTGCATAAATCCTCCAACATCTGGCCAAATAATCAGGAAATGCTGCTTGCTTCCAGCTGCCTTCCACTTTTTATACTGCAGAGGACACGAATCACTGATCTTTCTGAGAGTGCATACACATGCATGCACTCTCTGAACTGAAAGGCTCAAAATGTATCCTCTTCCACTGGGACTGGATTCCAGACCTACGTGCCGCAGCCAAGTACAATAGACTAATGTTTAGACACTGGTGTTTCCTCGCGCTTCCATCTCTCTTTTTATCCCTTGCTACCAACCCTCTAAGCTAGGTATATCCAACAGCAAAAGAAATTCACAATGTTACATCAACTTTTTCCATGGCGTACATTACCCATAAGTCATAGGTGGCTGTCAGTGTCCAAGCAGGGCTTCCAAAACGACAAAGAAGCTTTGAGATACCAGCCAGAAGAAGCAACACTTTTTTTTGATTAAAAACAGTGTCTAACATAGGAAGAATGGAGTTGCATCCGAAAGATAATGCAATAATATTCACAGCCTGCAGATGGTTTTGAGACAATATTTTGAAAATGACATGTCTTTTTTTACATTTTCAAAATGTAAAAAAAAAAAAAAAAATTACTTTAATTTTTTTTTTACATTTCAACCGAGAACATCATATAAATGTTTATCCTCATTTTACTTTACTGTTTGTGGGTCAAACGGATCAACAAGGGCTACTAAACGCTGTCATACTTGATTTCTTTGTGATGCAAAACAAACATGGCCATGTCAGCACGTCTTGGGATGAAAGGAGGAAAACAATAGATAACAGGGGTGATAAACACATGGTGGCATATATGAGGGTAACGGGCATAAACTGCCAAACCACAGAGTGATCCAAGGCAGGGATGAGGTGTGGTCATGCTGTAAACGTATCTATTTTATTGGTGTGTGAAGTGAGCCATAAACACACAAGAGTGGATGCATCACAGGAGTAAAGGAAAACTTAAACATTTACTTTTGTTTGTAAATGTAGTCCACATAAAACTCTAATTCCATCCTACTGTATAAATTTGCATCAGACAATAACATACTAAAGTTGTCTTCAGATGTCTTCAAGTGTTTCTGTGGAAACAGTTGTGGCCAGATGTTGGAGGATAGTTATTAACTAAACAATCAGAATCTTCTTCTCTGTCTAATTTAGTAAAAAACGTATTTTATGGTTTTTAACCACCATGTAAACGCCAAAGTCAAATTTCAAAATCTGTTGACAATGAAGATTATTGTTATTATTGTAATAAGCAGCTGATAAACTTATGTGAATGTGGGAAAATTTGGGGAACTTCTTTGTTTTTCCACGCTTAATTTCAGTGAGGTTTATTTGTTCTGCCTACAGTTCCACCACAGCACACTAAGTTTGAGGTTTGGACTTTGAAATATGTTGATTCTTTTGCTTTTTCAGCCAATCTCTGGTATATTTGCTGCTATTTTAGGCATAATTTTTACTGTTGATCTAGTTTCGATCAAGCTTCAGATATCCGGCAGATGGACAGGCTACTCTAAAATACTTTGATATAAAAGAAAATTCAGTAACAACAACAACATGTCTAGATCTTGTGGTTGCAAAAGAAGCCTGTAGCGTTACCTCTCCACCAGGGTGCATGTAAATTGCTATAAGGACATGCTGGGTATGGTTTGTTAAAATTTGTCTTATGCCATTTTCCTTTTAGAAAGAAGAGCCTTATTAATGTTTCTAAGCAAGCTGTTCTTATTCAGTCTTTTTCTAACTGTACTGTCAGGAATAACTACCTGGAGGACTCTAAAGCATCGCATGTAGCTGTAGAGGCTTTCATCTTTTTTCTGAGCTTTAAATGGGGTAGTCTTGGGGTAAAGTATACTGAGGCATCAAATCTTGAAAATTTGTTTTGTTCTGCATTATAGAATAATTAATGTTTTAACCCTTCCCAGACTCTTCCTTCCCAGGAACTAGTGCTTCTTTGTGAATCATTGTTGAGGTTTTAGCTATTTGGACTTACCTATTCTACCTATTGTTATCGCACACACCCTACTGCTCCACACTTAACAACTACCAAAACTTCTGCTTTTACAGAGGAGCTCAAAAAAGATAAGGAACACTACATCAAGTCCATCTGATAAGTTAAAATTGTATTTGTCATGTTTTTTTAAGAATCAATTTGAAATGTTTTACTATTTTTTTTACATTTGCATGTTTAGTACTAAGAATTAAAAACTACATCCAAAAGCTGTTCAATTTTACATTTACCTAGTAATTAGACAAAGAACTGTAAAATTAGGCTATTGTACTATCATTACGCATAGCTTTACAAGAAGTACACGTGTTAACAAATTGCAGCAGAGAGACTCTGAACATCTTTGGATTCATTATTCATTCACATTGCAGTGCAAATTAATGCCAGGACTCATTTTGGCTTAGTTAAGTTAGTGACTATCAGGAAGAACTCAGGGGAGCTCTAACAGAATCGTCATAAAACAGCCTGAAATCGTCTCGTAAAAAGCACAGGTTGGAAGCCCACTATAAGTGGATGGAAATTTGAATGCCTCCCAGTTCTGGGAAAACTTAGGAATGTTGTGAAAGATATTCTGACGCTTGAGGGACTCAACACCCTGACAGTGATAGGGTGTTGATGTTTTTTGGTTGGGTACCACAGGAATAACACTGAGAGCAAATTGTAGATGTGAAAGATGTTCACAGCTAAAAACTGTAATGTAATATCTACTAAAGAACTTCCAAATGTTGAGAGAACTCACTGATTCTGTTCCTGGTTTCCTTTAGTTGTTCTCCAAGTCTTCTGGCCTCCTCTGATCTGGTCAAAAGAAGAAGACACATATTTTTTACACTAAATTTAATGAATGGAAAACTACAATTAAGGAAATAACCAAGGTGTATGCATTGAGGTGCAACACTTATGAAAACAATAAAATAAAATAATATGTTGTCATGTGTTTGCAACTTTATTGTATCAGAAGCAATCGTAAATGTAAGCCGAAGCCATATAACACTGTGTGAGGAATATCTTGTTTCTTTTGTCACTCACCTTTCTTTTTGTATATTCGTATTCTCTTCAATGGTTTGATGTTCCTCGTGATCTCTTATGAATATCTCTAATGCTTCCAGTTTTCCCATTGACAACTTTGAACCTGAGGAAATAAAAATCTGTACTGAAACACAAAATACTCATAAAGCACCATTCAAAAGTATTAATACTACTTTAGTAGTACACCACGTTGAGGTTTCCATGGGGAATATATATTAATATTTTAAAAGTCACATATAATCTTTTTAAAACCAGTAAATCAAATTTGAAACGACTTAGGTATAACATCAGATTTTTTGTTGGTTTCTTTTCTTGTGTTTCATCTTTAGCTAGTGACAAACAGATGCTTAGCTTTGGACAAATGAGAGACAATTATAATTGCACATGCTGGGTTAGAGCTTGAGATCTTTATCTCTAAACTGCCTCCAGCAGACAGTTTATACTCAGTCCTGAATCATGGCTGTTACTCAATGGAAAACATAGTATGGGACTCTAATCTCTAAAATATTTGCTTAACTAAACCCATCATTCAAATTACCTTATTTACAACGTCCGTGTTTGTCATACTCCCCTAAAACAAACCTAATAACCGTTTGGCTATGGGAAAATTGGACAGAACTGTGGTCTCTCCCACATCCTTTGACTCCGATCTGGCAGCCAGATGTGGGCTGAACCCCCCAACCTTCCACCTTTTACCAAGGACAAACCACAAGAACAATTAGACTGTTGTTCAGGGTTAGGAGGGATATAAACACAAAGATAAACAGCATGTCAGCAACACCTACTACAGCCCACCCCCTGCAACATAAACTTCTACAAATTAGGACATTAAATTATTTTGAACCCCATATCCTCACTGTTTTATATGCTCGTAATGATTTTAATAGGGATTTTTCCTGAAGATCTATTTAAATATAGATCTATGCTTTAAATATAGTTTTTCATTTGGAACATCATATCATAGATGGTCATTGTAGATTTTTGTGTTTTTTTATAATCCAAAACTCTTTGTTTTAACAAAAGTGTTATCAAGATGGAAAAAATATTCTATTTTGCATAAGAGGCAGACTTAAGTAAATGCTCAACCTTGGAAAACCCCAAACTTGACATTAGTTTCCAATATTTTCACTATTGTTACTTTTGTGACGTTTGCAGAGGGACATACACAGGACTCTTAACTTTTTTGAGAATTATAGCTGTTTAGTAAATGATTTGTGTTCCTTCATTTTGGAAAGTCTTGACTAAAACCAGCAGCCAACATGTGGACATACACTGTTGGAGCCAATCTCAACAATTCACTCTTGGGCTTTCACAGGGGAACCGTTTGGCTTGCATGAACAGCAACATACCAAGAATATCTCAGAGAAACATCGCATCATTTCATACACTAACATAGCAAGAGAGGTATTAAAACTACACGGATACAAGGGCACTGTCTCTTCTTCTTTTTCCTTCTCTTCGCTTCAAGTGTTGAGAAACCACAACCACCTTAAAACAGATAAGATGGCACTAATCCTCAGATTTGGAGAATTTGACTCACCAATGTTTTTCTTTTGATGTTTATGTGGATTACTTAATTTAATCTGTGTGCTTTGTGGATTCAAATTATGTAATGGGGAAACATTACATAATAAAATCATGTAATAAAATGAGCATAGATATAATAGGTCCTAATATATATATATTTTTTTACAATCTAATCTCAAGTATATCAAAACTCTCAATTTCATTGCAGACAGACAATGTTTCATAAACCATAAAAAATGGAATGCAGTGAAAGGAGGGGGTGAATTCCTGCTTTTACCATTTAAACATCAAACAAATTTGCTTAACTTAATATAAAAACTTTTTTTTTTTTTTTTTTTTGCAGTTTGGTGCTCTGAAGCAAACTAGTAGCGTTAATACAATGCCAAGATAGAAGGACACCAGCAGTGACCTCAGGGAAGCAACTGTTGCTGACTATCAATGTGGGTTTCCAAGCCAAACAATTTAGGAACCATTACATTACAGTAAAAAAAGAGTCTTCATAAATGGAAACCATTTAAAAAAAAAACAAAAAAAAACAGTTGCTAATTTTACTGACATTGAACGTCAAGTAAAGTTTTGATCAAATTCACCAAGAGCATGCAGTGTTGAGAGGAACTGCAAAATACTCAAACTTTATTTCAGAAGCCTTAGACCTTAGTTAGCACAGCAAACATAAAAGTTTATGACAGCATAATCAGAAAAGGACTATGTGTCTTGCTTGGAACATAAAAGAAAAATATTTTGTACCTCTAAAATAAATAGCATAACAACTTGAGTTTACAAATTTGCACCTGAAGAATCACAATGCTGCAGCAACAATGTTTTTTGGAAAGATGACAGGTAGAGCTGGGCCATAATACACAAGCACAACAGAATCTGCCACAGAGAAACCAAAATGGTTGCTGACTGCAGAACATGAAGTGTTGGATAAATATTAAACTCCAACATATAAACATTTAGTGACCTATTGAGCAATATACAAAGACCTTTGCAGCACATTTGTTTTGGATTAAAACAGAGCAATGAAGAATGATGTAATGTGCACATAGTTTGGTATTTCCAGATGCCAAGGAATGATCGATGTTGCAGTACATTAAAATTCAATTCCTGGAATACTCTGGACATTCTGTGTATTTTAAAGAAATCTAATCAATAAAGCTGATATTTTAACAACTATTCTTTTAAATAGTGTTATTTTAAGAAAAGATCATATCAAAGGTCACAAACAAAAATCAGAAAAAAAATGTCATCTTTTCAATCATAAAAAGAAGCATTACAAAGTCAGCAGCACACTACAGATGTTTTTGTAAATTTTAAATGGTTACTATTTATTTTTATTTAAAGAATAAAAGAAAAAAAAAAAAAAAAACATATGAAACACTTCTTTCCAAGCCAGATATATAAAAAGTGTCCTAATGACTAAAACACTGACAAATGAGTAGAAAAACAATTAAACATATTTAAATTTCCAGGAAAGGTAATGCAATGGTTTCTTTGGTGACAATTTAATCAATAGTCATCGGTTTTATGATGCTGAATTAACTCTGGATCGCTGCACAGTGATAGTCAATATCACCATAGGCAAATAAACTTTAGTCAGTAATCCTCCTGAAACAGTTTAATGGACTCTTAAATATTTTTTTTATTTCCCAAATTGCAAAGCTTGTCTGCACAACATCAACTTTTCCCTGCTGCTTAACAGCTGATAGGGCTTAAAGTGTGTTCTGCTCAAATTGTTAGAGAAAACAAAGCAGAGAAGATTCAGCATGAAGTGTGATGAAATGAGAGAAGCATTCCAAGCCAGAGACATCATTGCTAGCAAGGGTTTGCAGGAAACTGGGAATTCTGTTTTTTCTAACGTGAATAAATGGGATCGATATTCATGGATAAAATACCAAATTTGGCTATTGTACAATTTAGTTTATGAATACAGGCCTATCTCATTTTAGTTCAGGACATCAACTTAATGTTGGAAAAAAATATTCCCAACAGAAACATCAGCTGTAACTAAAAGTGAGAACAATTGCTTTCTTGTTGTCACAAATATTAACTTTATTACTGAAGCTTTACAGCTTCCATGAGATACTCTAAGAAACAAACGGAAAAAAAGAAACTATTCACTTACAATGACAATGAAGGTGAGAGATTGATTTATTTGCTTTGCGATAGGATGAAAGAAATTTTAAACTGCTGGAAAACAAATTAAGAAAACTTCGAACTGCAATGATGTTTTTAAAAATCAGTTAATTAACCCTCTGATGCATGATAGTCTGACTATACAGTCTTCCGTGACTGGGTCTTTTTTGATCCAGGTTACAATCAATGTGTTTTTATGCTACTTTTGTCATTTTGATTCAAAATAATGGTTTGTATAATACTTTCCACTGTGTTTTATTTCACATGATAATTATTTTATGTTTGAAATAATTACATTTTTACTTTTTAAAATGCTTTTAGAACAATTTGTAGAACATTTGTGACAATTTGTAGAACATTTTTAAAACAAAATGACAACAGCAATTTTACAACAGCAATGATGAAATGTCAATAATGGACATCCATTATGTGTGTGTGGGTGTGGGCATGGGGGGGTGCAAAAGAGCACGTTTCTTGATACTAGCTAGCTAACATTACTGTCTGTATTCTATTATGCTATGTGTATCAAGCATGTAAGTGTATGTATGTGTGTGCATTTGTGCATCCATCCATCCATCCATCCATCCATCCATCCATCCATCCATCTTCCGTTTATCCGGGGTCAGGTTGCAGGGTAGCAGCCTAAGAAGGGAAGCCCACAGTTTGCTCTCCCCAGTCACTTGTTCCAGCTCCTCCGGGGTAATCTGTAGGCGTTTCCAGGCCACCTGGGAAACATGGTCCCTTCAGCATGCCCTGGGGTTTCCCCAGGTCCTCCTCCTGGTGGACTGTGCCTGGAACACCTCACCAGGGAGGCGTTCAGGAAAAAGCGGCTCTACTCTTGAGTCCCTGCTGGGGGACTCAAGAGTAGGGGTGTCTGGACTCTCTAGGGGAGAGTCCAGACACCCTACGAAGAAAAGTAATTTTGACCGCTTGTATCTGTGACCTCGTTCTTTCAGAAATAAAGAACCCACTTACGCATCAGAGCGTTAAGGAAGTAAGTAATTAAGCTTAATCTCTTTCAGAGAACAATCTCTCTGATTACCATTTCCAAACAATAAAGGAGCAGATTTCTTCTAATTAAACACATTTCTTTCCATTCTTGATTCCCACTGGAAAAACATGCAAACTTCAAAAGTTCTCATTAAGATATTAATTAGCAACCTTGAAGGTGTAATTTTTCAGTAGAAACTACAAAAACAACAGAAAAGATCAAAATCTTTAAGAGAATCAACTGTGTCATTTGTTCTAAGTATGAGTCAAAGGAACGAGAGCACTTAACTGCAGCTGCGGCCTGATTCTTTATCAGTATTTAACTTCCCTTCGACCCACAAACAGGGTAGGATTATCTTAGATTTTAGATACAATACATGATGTCATGTATTTATTCCGTGCTAATGGGTGGGGCGCAGCTGGGTACTCCCACACAACTGCACTGCATCAAGCTTCATTAATGGCTGAGTAAGAGAAATTGGCTACATTGCCTGAGTGTTATCATCTCTGGCACCTTCAACTTTCCGTTGGGCTCCCTATTTGTTACTTTATGCATTTGACTTTTATACTAATACATTCCCTGTTCTCTATTTCTGAAGGCTACCTCTTTGCTCCTGGAACATAAACTCTGAGTTATTCAAGTTTCTTCCACTTACTACTTATGCATCGTTCTCATATGACCGACAACCATAAGGTTTCTCTTTATCACATTATCAAACCCATCTCTTCATCAAACCCACCTGTCTGGCTTCAAACCAGCTCTTAGCTTCCACCTGCAAACTCGGTCCACTCCTACCTCATCTCCAGCCCCACCCTACCTTCCACCATGCACACGAACACCCTGTACTCTACCATTGTATATTCCGTGTTAATAATATTTTTTTAGCCATTTAATCTTTGCCTCCTGAGAGTATCTTGCATTTGGGTCAGAAGTCTATCTAAAACCAAGGCACATATTTCTAATAAATCTAACTGTAGACTAGCTTAGAGAGCTTATTGGCAAACAATGTCTTTGAAATACGATTTTGACTGTTACATTAAAACCATGCTATTACACTCAGTGTGAGTAAAACACACTTTTTGATCCCACAGAACAGTCAGACTTTCAGTGGGACATTAAAGTAACAATGCAGGTCATCCCCACCCCAATTACATATTGCAAGGTATTATGTACCACTGTAGTGAATTACAAGCACATTTGGCTCCCCATATATTGCTTTTAAATCCTTGGGTTGAGTACCAGTCTATCAGGTATCCAAAGTACTGTTCTTAAAACATTTCTCATGACAAGGTAATGACATTGCTGTCATTACCTTTGTCTTTAGTGTCTATTATGTGATTCTTGAGTTTACCCTGTATGTGACTGTTGCAGATCTCCGTGCTGTTAGTTTAGAAATTTGCATTTGTGCTACTGTATAGTGATATATAGACAACTGGGAACAGCTTCACTGCAAACTAACTAGCCACTGCTGTACTTTACGGGTATGCTGCCACTTTTCTGTTCTCTGAAGATGCTTTCTGCTTGTTTAACTTTACACTTTTTATAGTTGGTTTAGAACCATTTTCTGAGCTTTTCATTGACATTTATAGAATTTGAATGTCAGAGAATTAGAGTCTAGAAAAAAGAAAATTCCAAACCTGATACGACTAGAAGTGAATCACAAAAACAATTCCAGACTGGACTAATATAATATATGGGATCATAACTCCTGACTGTAACATTGTGTTAGCAGCTCATCAATGGCAACAGGACAATGGATGCTGAACAAAAATACTCAGCTCATTAGTTTTTTGGGTTTTTTTACCCCATCAAATAGGGAGAGCGATTTATTAATGGTGAGTCATAATTGGACAAAGAAAGTTAGCAATAAACTTAATTTTTTCTGCAAGGACCACTTGGATGACAAAGTTTAGCCTTTATGCCATGACATGACAAAGTGATTAATGAAGGTTGCACGTGATTTATCAATGATTTTATCAACTGCTGGTTTGCAGGCATACCTCAGAGCTCTTCCTTTTGCTCTGCCCCTTTATACGACTGATCATTAATTCTGTCTGAGTTAAAACACGTGCTTGTTTTTCAGCAGGGACCCTATTTTGTTCGCTCTATTACCAAAACTGGGCACTATTGCAGAAAAATGTCAAAGTATATGAGGGAGCTGTGGTTCGGACAGACAACAGCACAGCTTCATGACTTTCTGGCTCACACATCAATGCTCGATGGCTCTGACCAAACTTTTTAAAGGGGTTGAGTTTATCATCACACTTAAAGCTCCACTGAAGCAAAATTAACCAGGAAAAGCTAAATAATTGTTGCCACTGGCTTGAAACATAAAAGCTCAACTATCTTAAATGTCAGCAACCTCTGCGTTCTTGTTTCACTTTAAGCAGCTAAAGAAACAATACTGAAAATGTACAAACATCTGCTGTGTTAAGTGTTGCAATTTAACATTGTTATTATCTTCAAAGGTTTAGATCGTAATCTGTGTCCCAGAGAAAAACATGAAGGGTAACTAATCAATTTAAGCTTGATATCTTAAATTGATGTCAGGAAATCAATTGAAGACAAAAGTGACCAGCAGTCTGGTTCATTAGTTCATATTCGAAATTGTTTCCAGCACACTGTGACCAGACGGAAAACAAAGGAAATAAGAGTTTTTAGTAATTATTGTGGATTTACAAACTGCAAACTAAGTTGAATAGCGGTTCAATTACAATGAGATACTGTCTGAACTGTGTTTGGATAAATATTGCGAAGTTCTTTTGGCCTCTGCTACACCCGACATGATCCACTGAGAATTACAATTTTCAAACTCATCAAGTTTTTACAAGCAACAAATTACATGTCTAATATATTGTGCTGTCTACAGCTGCGCTGCTGAGACAACAAGATAGTTTGAAAAAGAAATCTTTTAATTATCCCACAATCCCACAGTTTGCATTCTGCAGAAATTAAAGACGTGTGAAGTCAGATCCGGAATCCAAGATCTTGGTCATGGCTCACAGCTCACAACAGACAGCCACAGTGTATATGACTGCATAAAGTTGTCTACATTCCAGCTGAGAGAGATCACCTGCCTGAAGACTCAGCACCCAATTTATCACAAACTTAGCTCTTGATCCGGATATGGAAGGTTGGATGTCACGTTGAAATTTTTTCTGAAAGTCTTTTAGCTGTATTTACTGTTGCCTAGTGGCAGTGAAAGGCTACAATTTTGGAAACTTCCAGCTCAATTTGATTGGCTGCTTGCCACAATTGTAGGTTTGGGAGTCCTTATTATTCTGCCTTTTGGGCATACCTGTTCTAGATTTTTCTGCACAATGTACTTAATCAAAACAAGAACAAATTAAGGTAATTCTAAAAACGATCCAGCAAAATGCAAGTAATAAAGTGGCCACTTTTGTGTAATATCATAAAATTATTTTAGTTTTTAACAGAGGAACTACTCCGCTAAAATTTAAGTGTCATAAACAAGAATATATTATTGCTAAAATCATGTTTCTGAAAATAGAGAAAGACCAAAATGCGTAAATACCTCTTTTCGCATACTGTCCAGCTCGTCCTTGTCCCACTGGAACCGTTTCCACATTTTCTTTTCTAAACTGTGGCATTGTGGGCACTTTTTGGTCCCCTGCCGGCAGAGTTACCATGTTTTCCACTTTTAACTGAACTGCTGTTGACGCTTGGCCTTCCCGGTCCACTCCAAAGCTGTTCAGATTCCCTTTGCTAAACCAAAGGCCTGTGCACACTTCTCTTTGGTTCATTGGTAAGGTGTTCACATTTTGCTCTTCCAACTGCGGTGCTGTGGAAACCTTTCCGATGTGATCCACTGTAAAGGTTTCATTATTTCCTTCATTATTCTGAAACACTGGATATGGTTGACATGCATGGCCGGTGGCAGAGATGTCAGCTTTCCCGTCTCTAAACTGTGGCATTCTAAACATTCTTTTATTATGATCTGCTGTTGAAGTTTTATTTCCTTTCCTCAAGTGAAGCCTTGTGAATCCTTGTCCTCCATTGTTTTTGAAAAATGTCTCCATCTTTGTTTCTTTAGATTGTGAAAGAGGGAAATCAGTCATGTAAGAAAGCCGTGCGATGGCATCATCTGCTCTTTCCTTTTCTTTCTTCAGTCTTCTCACAAGGATACCTGCAGCAACTGGTTAAAGACTCAGCAAACGCAGCAAGGAGAACATATAACATAATAGCGAATGCATTATAATTCACAAAAAACAAAAATAAAAAGCTTAAAATAAAAATCTCTGGACAGATATTTAGGAATACCCCAAAAGCTAATTTTAAACTTTGTGCTCTTTTTGTAAAATCCAACTCATAAGTGACCTTTTTCCAGTTGATCATACATTTCCATAATGATATCTTAGAGTGCTGACATGTCCTCAGTATCTGGTCTTAGAGCCTTGGAACAGTGTCATGATCTGGAATGTATTAGTGGAGGGCAGAAGATCCAGAAGGACAGCAGTGATACTGTCCAGATATTACAATATAATTTATTATGTTTTAGTTTTTCCTTACTCTAATACCGCTATGTCAAATGCAGTGAAACGAATTGTCTTCAGAAACATGTGTGTGATTTAATCTGTGAATCCAGTTGTTCTGTTAAGGCCTCAGAGGTTTGTCAGAGAACATTATTGAACAAAAAGCATCACAGCAACCGAGGAACATATCAGATAGGTGTGATCATAAAGTTTTAAAAGAAGCATAAAGCAAAGTTAGATTAGAAAATATCTCAACTTCAAAATCTCATGGAGCGTTAGAAAAACTCCTAGTAGAACATTGATGGCAATAGATACAAAGATATGCCCATCCAGTTAAACTGTAACTGAAAACTAACACAGCATATCACAATAAAATCATCATCTCTACAATGAAATATGGAAAAGAGAAGCTGCTACTGAATGCTTTAAATAAAAAGCATATTCATATGTTAGAATGGCTCACTCAAAGTCCATATCTAAATCCAGTTGACAAACTCTGGCAGGACATCACAAATCTGGGCCATATCCCATAAAACTTGCAGCATGAGATCCTTCTACAAGATATTTTTTCAGGGGGTTGAAGATAAATGAAGGCCACACTTATAAATGTCTTATTTGCAAAACATTTCTAAAGTCACGTATCAATTTAATTTCAATTTAAGTATGAATATTTATGAATTCATACTTCACAAGTATGGATTCATTAGTATGAACTGCTTTATGATGACCTCAACCATAAAATCTGTCAAGAATAAATCAAACATCCGTGTGGAAATTTGAGACAAAAGATTTAAGGTATGTGAATTATTTTATAAGACAGGGTACTGTCTGGTAAGAAACTTTCCCTGTGTGACAGCAAGCTTTCTTGTTTGTTTAGTTTAAAAGTGAAGAATGACAAGTGGAACTGTAAGTTCTTAGACTTTTTAAACTCTTGTGCTATTTCTGTTTATAGCCAGAGTAAGGAGAAATAACCTGAGTTACGAAAAACACAATATATTGACTGACTGGTTATAACAACTACTTGCAACAGCAAACAGAAAGCAAGAGTCCAAACTTGTCTCCAAATTGAAACTAACTTGTGCAAATGAGAGGCTGAATGATATGTTTGGAAACCAGTTTGGTCTTTTTTCACATATCTGTACATTGATGAACTATCAAACAGTTGATAATTAATGCAACTCCCACAACAATGTCAATGGAAGTGTGTTTGATAATCCAAACCCATAATTTAAAGTCACACTGCACATTACTAAGCTATTCAGTTTTCTTACAGTGAGAATAACAGACATCTTTGTGGCAAGACTTTAACTATCATGGTCACCCGATATTTTGGGATCTTCAAATTAGAGTAATTTTTTGGATGATGAGTAGATAATTTTCTAAAGGAGCTGGAGAAGTTACTTTTTGTCCTTGTCAGTCAACACAAAAGGGATGTCAGTGGTAACAAAATGTTTCCAGCGAAAACCAACCATTCCCAAAACTGCCAATTCCAACATATCAAATAACCTATAAAGTTTTACAGAAAAATACGACTTTTCTGAGGACTTCAATAATTTTACTTGTTGATAATACATAGTCTGCCCTATATTAAAAAAAAAATTTCAAAAAATCAATTTCTTTGTAAAATAATAAATTATGAATTAATGTGGTAAAATGTATTTGTTCCAGGTGGACTTCTATGTGGGTTTCAGACTATTCATAGAAAAAAAGTAACAATAAAACATAATCGATTATTGGTTAGATTCAATAGACTATTCCATTCTTCTTGTAGATTACACATCAACATATCAAACTGTTGAGCATATGTGAATACAACCTGTGTTTAATCTTATCTAAAACCACACTTGTATTAATTTCCCTTATTTAGTTAGATAGTTAATAATGAAATCTTCAATTCATACAGGATTGCTGCTTTTTAATACCAAGATCCCATCATGGTAAAGTGGACCACAAAACTCAAGTGACTGTTGAAAACTTCGGTGAGGTTTTACGTAAGATCTGTGGACCGCTTCGCATGTCATTTACTCAACATTTTGTGGTCAAACTCAGTCACAGAGCGCTCTCCTCATCTGTCTCAACTCTCCTCATTAAACTGTCCAATGACATCACAGAAAATAAAAGTACTTTGAAAGTAACTGCTGACAAATTTACCACAAACTGCTACAATTTCAGTGTACACTATAAGTATTCCATTAGTGATGAAAACTTAAATTAATAGCTTGCGTTCATATTCATTTGATTAAAAGTGCAATTAAAACGACTAATTTACTACGGTTTCAAACTAGCTTCTGGTGAAGCTTTTTAAAAACCCTGGTCAAAATTATTCTTTAAATTACAATTATAAAATACCTTCTGTTTCTCAGACTGACAAAGTCTAAAACATTCTAACTATCCATTTGTGCTCTTAGAGTCTAAATCTCAACTTGATCATCTTGGTTCTCTATAAGTAATTTTTAATAAACCAAAATGGTTTGTTTTAAAAGAAACAGCAGCTAATATGGAATATGAAACAAAATTTGAAAAGCAGAAAATCCCAATAAAATAGATCAATGTTTGTGGCTGTGGGGTGTGAATACTTTTACAAGGCACTGCACGTCTGTACCTTTAGGTTTTACAATGTTACCAATATTAAATATGTATATGTCTTTTGAATACAAAGTACAATATATCAGAAAATGCATGTGAAGCAGAGGATAGGACAGATCTACAAAATCTAGAATAAGGCTAGCAGACACGGCTGACAAGCCAATGCCAGTTCTTCTGTTAATACAACACTCTCTGCAAGCAATTAAACGTTTACACATAATCAGTATAATTAACAGTTCCAGTGTGCAAAAGCTACAATTTAGATAATCTTATGCAATCAGCACTTATTTGTGTAAAGAAAAAAACAAAAAAACAAAAAAAAAACACGTGGCTGTCTATAAAATCTCCTGTCAGCATTCAAACCATATCTTGACTCGTTTGGTAACAACAATACTAATAAAATTAAAGCTAAGCAGCAAACAACATAGACCTTCTAAGGTCTGATTTAAATGCCTGAATATAAGGTATGTTGGCATATTCATAAACTCAATAAAAGTGATAACTATATAGACTACAAAGACTGTTGGGATACTGCTGCATGAGGCCCATCTGAAATTAGATAATATATTTCTAACATGTTAATAAATCCAGGAGATTTTCTTCAGAGCAGTTAAACCCAATGTTCAATAATGGGTTCACAGTTATACTGGTTTTAATTATTAGACAGTCTTCTGCTCAGTTCCCTGAAGATTAATTAATTCTTTACACAAATGAAGCAAACAAAATTCAGGAGCAATATGCTTCTGAATTTATATAATCTGTTGACCTGCTAAACGGTTTGGACATATCTAAAAGACGGCATAAGACATGCCCCCCCCTCTATTCCATGAACCAAATCTTTTTGGGTTACAGTCAACAGAAGTGTACCACAAAAAATCTAATTGAGCCATCTGTCATTGTGAATAGTACATCTCTTTTTTTCTTCAAGAAGACTGAGTTGTTCCACTTTATAGCCCAGAGAGAGAGAGCTCTTGTTCAATCTTTTATCCTCAGTTTCCACCACAGCTGCAAAATATGGCTGATGAATAGTTTGGCTCTTCTGATGAAAACTCTAAAAAGTTCATAAGTAGAATATAAATCCTGCGTTGTACTGCACAAATCAGGAATCCGGCTAAGAGTAAATACAAGTAAACCTCCCAGGCTTTGTATGATCTGTGGAACTACACTAAATTACATCAAATGGATAAAAGGGTAGAATGTGTCAAATGTACAGTTTGGTTTGTTGCAATGGGAAAAAACAAAATGAAACATATAAAGGGGTTAATTGTTGCTTTATCTTCTATGTAAAAGGGTTAATTGTTGCTTTAGGTTCAATTAAAGCAACATACACTCCACATAGATCCATGGAGTGTATCTTATGCTAGTAATGCTGGCATAACAAGTGCTAGCAAGCAAATTAATTTAAAACAGACTCTATTTTAATCCCTTCAAGTTTGCTAATCTGCACAATGTCATTGTGTTGGTATGCTCTCCAAGACTGGAGTTGGAGGCCCATGTGTTATATTGTGTAAAGTAGATCTAACTGTGCTACAATGCTGTAAGCATGAGCCCCATTTGGTTTGACCCATAAGTCATAACACTGCCAAGACAAGATTGTTTATAACATCACAAATAAATCAAATCCTAAACAGTTTGTTGTGCGTTTGTTGACTTTTCATGCCAGACACCACAACAACTAAGGTTAGTCACGAGAATACAATGTCACCCCAATGTTTATTGGTTCCCTTTGTTGTTCCATCATCATGTATTAGCGTCCGCCTCATCCCACCAGCAGAGCCAGCTAAGCATTACCAGGTGCTACAACTCCCTTACAGTGGGTAGTGGATAGTTATACACTTTTTACAGGCAACATTCCTGCAATTAACCCTATAAAGACTGTTTGTCAGTGTGGGAAGTGTGAGCCCACAGCACAAGCACTGGTGGTTGTTGCAAACACCTTTGGCACATTAAAGTTAAAGGTGTGAAACCCTTAGAGGCATGGACACCAGGGGGGTGAGCTGGTAAATACAAGTGGCTGGAAGTGATGACACGCCTATAAGCATGGTCAGCCTATAATGTTACGTACTGCAGACAGACCACCATGACTGACAGACTCACAGTTTAGGCTGCTGCATTTAAATATACAAACTCCCCAATGAAAGGAAATAAAGACAACATACTTTGTCAGTAGAGTGGGAGCATTACCACCTGAAATACATGTTTTTTAACACACATAGGGGCACTGAAGTGGACCACATTTGCATCCCATGAAAACCAGGGAGTGACAGTTTGAGAGGGGAAAATATACAAAGTGAGGAAATCACATTACACACATTTGGTCCAAGAAACACTGTTCTAAAATATCTGCATGATAATATTTAGTTTATTTTAGTGAGCTGAGGTTTGGCGGGTTAAATAATCAAGCAGATATCTCAAGTTTTCCTACATATGTGCTGGGATTTATTGAGAAACCACAACGAGAGGGGTAGAGTGGAGAATAAACCCTTAAAGTCTTCAGAAATATTATATTCAAACTTAAGAACTATAATTATGATCAACAGTGTTTATCATTAACAGAAGCCATGACATGAAAACATATCTGAGCAAATACTTCAAGATATTTTTGGATTTGTGGACCACTTGGCAAGAATGTAGTAGTATTAAAAGTACATTATGAGTGTGCAAAGAAGTGTATTTTTTAAACAAATATTTTTGCAATAATAATAAACCAAAGTTCTGCAAGGAAGACTTTCCTGATAAAAGTGAGGAAAACAGCAAATTACCCTATTACTGGAATTAGTCTGTAATTCCTATACTTTCTAAATTGTCTATAATTTTCCTAAATTCTTGTGTCAGTAGTGAAAGAAGAAAGAAATGGAATGAATTAGATATTTCCAGCTTGGTAGAGAGTGCTGCTACAGTTCAAAAAGTGACACAGTTAAAAATATTTCAATCTCTTGTTCTTGTGGAACAATTGAGCTTGATGAGTGTATGAGTTATTATAAGTAACAGAACCTAAGCTTACAAGTGTAACGAGACATTCAACTTGACATGTCCATCTCCATGAGAATAAAAGCAGAAAAGGGTTTAGTTATTGTTTTTTTGTGGAAACTGAGAATCATTTTCTGTTTGTTGTCCAAATAGTGTAAAGCGTTCACACATTGCAAACTCTGTTGGATTGTACGACACTCTTAAGTGTAGAATAGTTGAATCTATGTTTGTCTTGTCTATATAAAGTTTTTCCTTTATTTTGCTTTTTTCATCCTACAGTTGTTCTAAAGCCAAAATAAAGACTTTTGATTAATTTTGACACTTTTAATAATCTATGCTCAGTGCAGAACAATATTGGGTAGGCTTAATCAGTTCAGGTGTTTTAGATTTTGAACTAGAAATGATCAAATGCAATCAAGACAGAAAACATACACACCATAATGATTCTAACTAGTAACCATTAGGTCACAGCGTTCAAAGCACTTACAAAAACTTGGGGGATTCTTCTTTGCTTTTGTAAGCAAGAGCTACTAACAAATCTTGCTTAGTTGATTCTGTCATCACAACAAAGCAATTTTCTTTCTTACATCAAAGTAACACGCTCAAACATAAATCCATGGAATCAAGCTTGAACCAAACAACTTTAAAACTAGTCTCAGTGGTACAGATCAGAGGTCAGCAACCTTAACAATCCAGAGAGCCAATTTTACTCTTGGACCACCTAAAGAAATTGTCAAGAGCTGTTAACTTCATATGGTTCTGAAAAATTATAGCTTATCGATCAACTTTATGTTTCATTGTAAAACCATTATCAGAAAAAAATAGTCAGAAACTAAAGATTATTGCAGCTGGGTCACAATGTCAAAGGATACTGATCTCATCGTCACGTTGTTTAAGCATTTCATTCAGTTTAGTCAGTTCTGCTGCTGAACTGGAATTGCTAATTTGGGTTTCCTCTCTACTTGTTGGCAACAGTTGTTGATCATTGCATCCAGTTTTGGCACCTTTTCTGTCCAAAATCACAGACTGCTAAAAAAAAAAAGAAAAAAAAGAAGAAAACAGAAAGCGAAAGATTACCCAAGTGTGGTGAATGCAGTTTTTGAGCAGCAAAGCTTGTGTCTTTAGCGTGACAAAATGTGAAATATTTCTTGGGGAGTGAATACGTTTGTGAGGCTCATAAAAACTCATGAAGCTCAGCTGGATTAGCAAATTTATGGAACTATAGCTCATTGTGATTGTCAACAATCAATTATGGAAAAAAAACAAAAGAAAACTGCACATCAGACTTCACCCTGAGACAAGGACAAGTTGAGAATCGGAATCCTACGTCAGGACCAAAGAAGAAGGAAGTGGAATTTAAACCAGACACATTTCAACAGGTTTGCTGGAACCGAACTGAGGTGTTACTTGCAGAAATGTAAACTGAACAGGAGATAGAGTTTGTGCATCATAACAAGCTGTAGGGAATATAAACAGACATCTACGTGGAATCTGGCACTACATTTGGTGTATGCTTCAGCTCCAACCAAACCAGAGTGAGCATTGGAGAGTTGTTTTTTTTATCTTGGCCACCAGGAGCAGCAGTCGAAGCATGAGCAAGAACACACTTTCAGTTTGTAAAACGGTGTCCAAAAAAAAAAAAAAAAAAAAAATTGACATTTGCACTCAATCAGTTTGCCAACACACCATAACAAAGAAAATAGCTTCATGAAACATATCAAATTTACTGCCATGGATCATGGAAAATGCATATCACTTTGCACACCATAATTCATAACATGTATGTTCTTCCAAATAACTGATAATTTACTTGTTTTTGAACTTGAGTTTATATTTACTGATTTATTTCTTATATCACTTCAAATAACAATTCACCAACAAAACTATGCAACACTGTAATACTTGTGAAAAAAGAAAAAGAAAATTAAACTTTAGTTATTTTAACACTGTTTCATAGATCCATATTTGGATAATAGTAAGACAAGATGATCAGATCCATTGTGTTTTTTTTATGTAACTGTAAGAGCTCTGTTAAGAGCAATAACTTTCTCATAGAAATATGAAAAGTTAAACAAATGAACTAGCTGAAATTGTCAGAGGATGCGAATCATGTGCAACAGTGACAAGACAGAAAACTAAAAAAAGGAGGCAATATTTCACAGATAAAAATACCAGAAGCAAAAGGCAGGTGATACAAAACATATTTCTGCAGTCACTTCACAAACAGAGGCAGTGCTGACTATTTTACCTTCATCAGGAAGAAACAGTGCTGTATCTTTCTCATGTCAGGTCCCAGGGATAGAGTCACATCTGGATCTGGATCATTCAGAAAGGCTTTGACTAACTCGTCCAACCTAAAAAGCCAAGATACAAAAATAAACAGACTTACTTTTAGCAATGCCAAAATTCATGTTATAATCTTCCATCACATTCCCTTAACAGACACCCAAATGCTTAATGGCTTCATCCGAGCAGTTTAAAATGTGGGTCTCGTCAAAGAAAACTATTTACATCAACATGAGTTTCAGCTCCACTGGAGCGACCTGTTGATAAACTATCGCTAAATGAGCATCCAAACACTGCATCCCAACATGCGGATGAAGCCACTGGAAAAGACCAGAAAGCATCCATCCAGACGGATCAAATGCAGGCACGGCAGTGTGTGGTTCTTGATTTTCTGTTACATGTCCAGCTTCGAAACAGGCCAGGTTTATATGATGGAAGGCTTAACACAAACATGCTGGCCCCTTCAAGAGTTTGTGATTTTCTGAAAATCTCTTGTTGCCATGCACAATTATTTTAAAAAACAAAAAATAAAAAAATACTCCTAATATAGTTAAGTTTTACGTTACAAGCAATTTAAGTGTGTAAATTATTTAAGTAATTAATAATGTGGGCATTTGGTTGCACTGGGTTTTACTTATGAGCTGCTTACAAATGCAAGCCCTTAATATTTATTTACAAAACTTTCAAGAATCATCTATCTTTTTCCTTTCACTTCACAACTATACACTAGATCTATCAAAAATGTAAATTAACTTCAATCTAATCTCCTCTATTTTTGTAGAAGAGGCTACTGAAGGGGAAATTTTCCAAGTCTTTAATGAAACTTGTGGTCTTGCCCAGATATGTTTAAGTTGATGAAATCTAAATTAAGTCCTGATGAATATCCATCAGTAAAAGCAATAGCTATCTATTAAGAACATCATAAATTCTTATAAATTCTATGTTTGGCTGTTCAGCTATTTGCAATTCCCAAATTTGGAAATAGAAAATTCCAGACATTTAGGACTAAGATGTCCTGATTGTTTAGCAGAACACCTGAGGCATTTTGATATCTAAATAAAAGTAAACTAAAAATGCAGAGTTAATATTTGGACATTCAGTTTTTTTTATATTAACCAGAATATATAATTGTTTTTTGTTTCACAGACAATATATATATATATAT